>JACSOB010000142.1:0-71871 GCA_019677175.1 Bombus sylvicola
TTCGGCTGGTTTCGACGCTGAAACCGGCGTGCATTACATTTGGCGCGTAAAGTGGAGTGAAAAGAGCGCTTAAACGTCGAAATATCTCAAATGGGATGGAAATGACGGTCAGTTTTCGTCAAAATCGACGAAATCATCGCAATTTGCGAGCTGCTGGGCTTGTTTCGAAACTGAAACCGGCGTGCATTACATTTGGCTCGTAAAGTGGAGTGAAAAGGGCGCTTAAACGTCGAAATATCTCAAACGGGATGGAAATGACGGCCAGTCTTCGTCAAAATCGACGAAATCATTGCGATTTGCGAGCAGTTGGGCTTGTTTCGACGCTGAAACGTGTGTGCGTTACATTTGGCGCGTAAAGTGGAGAGAAAAGAGCGCTTAAACGTCGAAATATCTCGAACGGTATGTAGGATATGACGGTTAGTTTTCTTCAAAATCGACGAAATCATCGCGATTTGCGAGCTGTTCGGCTGGTTTCGACGCTGAAACCGGCGTGCATTACATTTGGCGCGTAAAGTGCAGTGAAAAGAGCGCTTAAACGTCGAAATATCTCAAACGGGGTGGAAATAACGCTTAGTTTTCGTCAAAATCGACGAAATCTTCGCGATTTGCGAGCTGTTCGGCTGGTTTCGACGCTGAAACCGGCGTGCATTACAGTTGGCGCGTAAAGTGGCGTGAAAAGAGCGCTTAAACGTCGAAATATCTCAAACGGGATGGAAATGACGGTCAGTTTTCGTCAAAATCGACGAAATCATCGCAATTTGCGAGCTGCTGGGCTTGTTTCGACGCTGAAACCGGCGTGCATTACATTTGGCGCGTAAAGTGGAGTGAAAAGAGCGCTTAAACGTCGAAATATCTCAAACGGGATGGAAATGACGGCCAGTTTTCGTCAAAATCGACGAAATCATCGCGATTTGCGAGCTGTTGGGCTTGTTTCGACGCTGAAACCGGCGTGCATTACATTTGGCGCGTAAAGTGGAGTGAAAAGAGCGCTTAAACGTCGAAATATCTCAAACGGTATGGAAATGACGGCCAGTTTTCGTCAAAATCGACGAAATCATCGCGATTTGCGAGCTGTTGGGCTTGTTTCGACGCTGAAACGTGTGTGCATTACATTTGGCGCGTAAAGTGGTGTGAAAAGAGCGCTTAAACGTCGAAATATCTCAAACGGAATGGAAATGACGGACAGTTTTCGTCAAAATCGACGAAATCATCGCGATTTGCGAGCAGTTGGGCTGGTTTCGACGCTGAAACCGGCGTGCATTACATTTGGCGCGTAAAGTAGAGTGAAAAGAGCGCTTAAACGTCGAAATATCTCAAACGGTATGGAAATGACGGTTAGTTTTCGTCAAAATCGACGAAATCATCGCGATTTGCGAGCTGCTGGGCTTGTTTCGACGCTGAAACCGGCGTGCATTACATTTGGCGCGTAAAGTGGAGTGAAAAGAGCGCTTAAACGTCGAAATATCTCAAACGGGATGGAAATGACGGCCAGTTTTCGTCAAAATCGACGAAATCATCGCGATTTGCGAGCTGTTGGGCGTGTTTCGACGCTGAAACCGGCGTGCATTACATTTGGCGCGTAAAGTGGAGTGAAAAGAGCGCTTAAACGTCGAAATATCTCAAACGGTATGGAAATGACGGTTAGTTTTCTTCAAAATCGACGAAATCATCGCGATTTGCGAGCTGTTGGGCTGGTTTCGACGCTGAAACCGGCGTGCATTACATTTGGCGCGTAAAGTAGAGTGAAAAGAGCGCTTAAACGTCGAAATATCTCGAACGGTATGGAAATGACGGCCAGTTTTCGTCAAAATCGACGAAATCATCGCGATTTGCGAGCTGTTGGGCTTGTTTCGACGCTGAAACCGGCGTGCATTACATTTGGCGCGTAAAGTAGAGTGAAAAGAGCGCTTAAACGTCGAAATATCTCAAACGGTATGGAAATGACGGCCAGTTTTCGTCAAAATCGACGAAATTATCGCGATTTGCGAGCTGTTGGGCTTGTTTCGACGCTGAAACGTGTGTGCATTACATTTGGCGCGTAAAGTGGAGTGAAAAGAGCGCTTAAACGTCGAAATATCTCAAACGGAATGGAAATGACGGACAGTTTTCGTCAAAATCGACGAAATCATCGCGATTTGCGAGCTGTTGGGCTTGTTTCGACGCTGAAACCGGCGTGCATTACATTTGGCGCGTAAAGTAGAGTGAAAAGAGCGCTTAAACGTCGTAATATCTCAAACGGTATGGAAATGACGGTTAGTTTTCGTCAAAATCGACGAAATCATCGCAATTTGCGAGCAGTTGGGCTTGTTTCGACGCTGAAACGTGTGTGCGTTACATTTGGCGCGTAAAGTGGAGTGAAAAGAGCGCTTAAACGTCGAAAAATCTCAAACGGAATGGAAATGACGGACAGTTTTCGTCAAAATCGACGAAATCATCGCGATTTGCGAGCTGTTGGGCTTGTTTCGACGCTGAAACCGGCGTGCATTACATTTGGCGCGTAAAGTAGAGTGAAAAGAGCGCTTAAACGTCGAAATATCTCAAACGGTATGGAAATGACGGCCAGTTTTCGTCAAAATCGACGAAATTATCGCGATTTGCGAGCTGTTGGGCTTGTTTCGACGCTGAAACCGGCGTGCATTACATTTGGCGCGTAAAGTGGAGTGAAAAGAGCGCTTAAACGTCGAAATATCTCAAACGGTATGGAAATGACGGTCAGTTTTTCGTCAAAATCGACGAAATCATCGCGATTTGCGAGCTGTTGGGCTGGTTTCGACGCTGAAACCGGCGTGCATTACATTTGGCGCGTAAAGTGGAGTGAAAAGAGCGCTTAAACGTCGAAATATCTCAAACGGGATGGAAATGACGGTCAGTTTTCGTCAAAATCGACGAAATCATCGCGATTTGCGAGCTGTTGGGCTTGTTTCGACGCTGAAACCGGCGTGCATTACATTTGGCGCGTAAAGTGGAGTGAAAAGAGCGCTTAAACGTCGAAATATCTCAAACGGCATGGAAATGACGGTCAGTTTTCGTCAAAATCGACGAAATCATCGCGATTTGCGAGCTGTTCGGCTTGTTTCGACGCTGAAACCGGCGTGCATTACATTTGGCGCGTAAAGTGGAGTGAAAAGAGCGCTTAAACGTCGAAATATCTCAAACGGGATGGAAATGACGGTCAGTTTTCGTCAAAATCGACGAAATCATCGCGATTTGCGAGCTGTTGGGCTGGTTTCGACGCTGAAACCGGCGTGCATTACATTTGGCGCGTAAAGTGGAGTGAAAAGAGCGCTTAAACGTCGAAATATCTCAAACGGGATGGAAATGACGGTCAGTTTTCGTCAAAATCGACGAAATCATCGCGATTTGCGAGCTGTTGGGCTTGTTTCGACGCTGAAACCGGCGTGCATTACATTTGGCGCGTAAAGTGGAGTGAAAAGAGCGCTTAAACGTCGAAATATCTCAAACGGGATGGAAATGACGGCCAGTTTTCGTCAAAATCGACGAAATCATCGCGATTTGCGAGCTGTTGGGCTTGTTTCGACGCTGAAACGTGTGTGCATTACATTTGGCGCGTAAAGTGGAGTGAAAAGAGCGCTTAAACGTCGAAAATATCTCAAACGGTATGGAAATGACGGTCAGTTTTCGTCAAAATCGACGAAATCATCGCGATTTGCGAGCTGTTGGGCTTGTTTCGACGCTGAAACCGGCGTGCATTACATTTGGCGCGTAAAGTGGAGTGAAAAGAGCGCTTAAACGTCGAAATATCTCAAACGGTATGGAAATGACGGTCCAGTTTTCGTCAAAATCGACGAAATCATCGCGATTTGCGAGCTGTTGGGCTTGTTTCGACGCTGAAACCGGCGTGCATTACATTTGGCGCGTAAAGTGGAGTGAAAAGAGCGCTTAAACGTCGAAATATCTCAAACGGTATGGAAATGACGGCCAGTTTTCGTCAAAATCGACGAAATCATCGCGATTTGCGAGCTGTTGGGCTTGTTTCGACGCTGAAACGTGTGTGCATTACATTTGGCGCGTAAAGTGGAGTGAAAAGAGCGCTTAAACGTCGAAATATCTCAAACGGAATGGAAATGACGGTCAGTTTTCGTCAAAATCGACGAAATCATCGCGATTTGCGAGCAGTTGGGCTTGTTTCGACGCTGAAACCGGCGTGCATTACATTTGGCGCGTAAAGTGGAGTGAAAAGAGCGCTTAAACGTCGAAATATCTCAAACGGTATGGAAATGACGGTCAGTTTTCGTCAAAATCGACGAAATCATCGCGATTTGCGAGCTGTTGGGCTTGTTTCGACGCTGAAACGTGTGTGCGTTACATTTGGCGCGTAAAGTGGAGTGAAAAGAGCGCTTAAACGTCGAAATATCTCAAACGGAATGGAAATGACGGTCAGTTTTCGTCAAAATCGACGAAATCATCGCGATTTGCGAGCTGTTGGGCTTGTTTCGACGCTGAAACCGGCGTGCATTACATTTGGCGCGTAAAGTGGAGTGAAAAGAGCGCTTAAACGTCGAAATATCTCAAACGGTATGGAAATGACGGTCAGTTTTTCGTCAAAATCGACGAAATCATCGCGATTTGCGAGCTGTTGGGCTTGTTTCGACGCTGAAACCGGTGTGCATTACATTTGGCGCGTAAAGTGGAGTGAAAAGAGCGCTTAAACGTCGAAATATCTCAAACGGTATGGAAATGACGGTCAGTTTTCGTCAAAATCGACGAAATCATCGCGATTTGCGAGCTGTTGGGCTTGTTTCGACGCTGAAACCGGCGTGCATTACATTTGGCGCGTAAAGTGGAGTGAAAAGAGCGCTTAAACGTCGAAATATCTCAAACGGTATGGAAATGACGGTCAGTTTTCGTCAAAATCGACGAAATCATCGCGATTTGCGAGCTGTTGGGCTTGTTTCGACGCTGAAACCGGTGTGCATTACATTTGGCGCGTAAAGTGGAGTGAAAAGAGCGCTTAAACGTCGAAATATCTCAAACGGGATGGAAATGACGGTCAGTTTTCGTCAAAATCGACGAAATCATCGCGATTTGCGAGCTGTTGGGCTTGTTTCGACGCTGAAACCGGCGTGCATTACATTTGGCGCGTAAAGTGGAGTGAAAAGAGCGCTTAAACGTCGAAATATCTCAAACGGGATGGAAATGACGGTCAGTTTTCGTCAAAATCGACGAAATCATCGCGATTTGCGAGCTGTTGGGCTGGTTTCGACGCTGAAACGTGTGTGCATTACATTTGGCGCGTAAAGTGGAGTGAAAAGAGCGCTTAAACGTCGAAATATCTCAAACGGGATGGAAATGACGGTCAGTTTTCGTCAAAATCGACGAAATCATCGCGATTTGCGAGCTGTTGGGCTTGTTTCGACGCTGAAACGTGTGTGCATTACATTTGGCGCGTAAAGGGTGGAGTGGAAAAGAGCGCTTAAACGTCGAAATATCTCAAACGGGATGGAAATGACGGCCAGTTTTCGTCAAAATCGACGAAATCATCGCGATTTGCGAGCTGTTGGGCTTGTTTCGACGCTGACACCGGCGTGCATTACATTTGGCGCGTAAAGTAGAGTGAAAAGAGCGCTTAAACGTCGAAATATCTCAAACGGCATGGAAATGACGGACAGTTTTCGTCAAAATCGACGAAATCATCGCGATTTGCGAGCTGTTGGGCTTGTTTCGACGCTGAAACCGGCGTGCATTACATTTGGCGCGTAAAGTGGAGTGAAAAGAGCGCTTAAACGTCGAAATATCTCAAACGGTATGGAAATGACGGTCAGTTTTCGTCAAAATCGACGAAATCATCGCGATTTGCGAGCTGTTGGGCTTGTTTCGACGCTGAAACCAGCGTGCATTACATTTGGCGCGTAAAGTGGAGTGAAAAGAGCGCTTAAACGTCGAAATATCTCAAACGGCATGGAAATGACGGTCAGTTTTCGTCAAAATCGACGAAATCATCGCGATTTGCGAGCTGTTGGGCTTGTTTCGACGCTGAAACGTGTATGCGTTACATTTGGCGCGTAAAGTGGAGTGAAAAGAGCGCTTAAACGTCGAAATATCTCAAACGGGATGGAAATGACGGTCAGTTTTCGTCAAAATCGACGAAATCATCGCGATTTGCGAGCTGTTGGGCTGGTTTCGACGCTGAACCGGCGTGCATTACATTTGGCGCGTAAAGTGGAGTGAAAAGAGCGCTTAAACGTCGAAATATCTCAAACGGCATGGAAATGACGGCCAGTTTTCGTCAAAATCGACGAAATTATCGCGATTTGCGAGCTGTTGGGCTTGTTTCGACGCTGAAACGTGTGTGCATTACATTTGGCGCGTAAAGTGGAGTGAAAAGAGCGCTTAAACGTCGAAATATCTCAAACGGTATGTTGGAAATGACGGTTAGTTTTCGTCAAAATCGACGAAATCATCGCGATTTGCGAGCTGTTGGGCTTGTTTCGACGCTGAAACGTGTGTGCATTACATTTGGCGCGTAAAGTGGGGTGAAAAGAGCGCTTAAACGTCGAAATATCTCAAACGGAATGGAAATGACGGTCAGTTTTCGTCAAAATCGACGAAATCATCGCGATTTGCGAGCAGTTGGGCTTGTTTCGACGCTGAAACCGACGTGCATTACATTTGGCGCGTAAAGTGGAGTGAAAAGAGCGCTTAAACGTCGAAATATCTCAAACGGAATGGAAATGACGGTCAGTTTTCGTCAAAATCGACGAAATCATCGCGATTTGCGAGCTGTTGGGCTTGTTTCGACGCTGAAACCGGCGTGCATTACATTTGGCGCGTAAAGTGGAGTGAAAAGAGCGCTTAAACGTCGAAATATCTCAAACGGCATGGAAATGACGGTTAGTTTTCGTCAAAATCGACGAAATCATCGCGATTTGCGAGCTGTTGGGCTGGTTTCGACGCTGAAACCGGCGTGCATTACATTTGGCGCGTAAAGTGGAGTGAAAAGAGCGCTTAAACGTCGAAATATCTCAAACGGGATGGAAATGACGGTTAGTTTTCGTCAAAATCGACGAAATCATCGCGATTTGCGAGCTGTTCGGCTGGTTTCGACGCTGAAACGTGTGTGCATTACATTTGGCGCGTAAAGTAGAGTGAAAAGAGCGCTTAAACGTCGAAATATCTCAAACGGTATGGAAATGACGGACAGTTTTCGTCAAAATCGACGAAATCATCGCGATTTGCGAGCTGTTGGGCTTGTTTCGACGCTGAAACCGGCGTGCATTACATTTGGCGCGTAAAGTAGAGTGAAAAGAGCGCTTAAACGTCGAAATATCTCGAACGGTATGGAAATGACGGCCAGTTTTCGTCAAAATCGACGAAATTATCGCGATTTGCGAGCTGTTGGGCTTGTTTCGACGCTGAAACGTGTGTGCATTACATTTGGCGCGTAAAGTGGAGTGAAAAGAGCGCTTAAACGTCGAAATATCTCAAACGGAATGGAAATGACGGACAGTTTTCGTCAAAATCGACGAAATCATCGCGATTTGCGAGCTGTTGGGCTTGTTTCGACGCTGAAACCGGCGTGCATTACATTTGGCGCGTAAAGTAGAGTGAAAAGAGCGCTTAAACGTCGAAATATCTCAAACGGTATGTAGGAAATGACGGTTAGTTTTCTTCAAAATCGACGAAATCATCGCGATTTGCGAGCTGTTCGGCTGGTTTCGACGCTGAAACCGGCGTGCATTACATTTGGCGCGTAAAGTGGAGTGAAAAGAGCGCTTAAACGTCGAAATATCTAAAACGGCATGGAAATGACGGACAGTTTTCGTCAAAATCGACGAAATCATCGCGATTTGCGAGCTGTTCGGCTTGTTTCGACGCTGAAACCGGCGTGCATTACATTTGGCGCGTAAAGTAGAGTGAAAAGAGCGCTTAAACGTCGAAATATCTCGAACGGTATGGAAATGACGGCCAGTTTTCGTCAAAATCGACGAAATTATCGCGATTTGCGAGCTGTTGGGCTTGTTTCAACGCTGCAACGTGTGTGCATTACATTTGGCGCGTAAAGTGGAGTGAAAAGAGCGCTTAAACGTCGAAAAATCTCAAACGGAATGGAAATGACGGACAGTTTTCGTCAAAATCGACGAAATCATCGCGATTTGCGAGCTGTTGGGATTGTTTCGACGCTGACACCGGCGTGCATTACATTTGGCGCGTAAAGTGGAGTGAAAAGAGCGCTTAAACGTCGAAATATCTAAAACGGCATGGAAATGACGGACAGTTTTCGTCAAAATCGACGAAATCATCGCGATTTGCGAGCTGTTGGGCTTGTTTCGACGCTGAAACGTCTATGCGTCACATTTGGCGCGTAATGTGGGGTGAAAAGAGCGCTTAAACGTCGAAATATCTCGAACGGAATGGAAATGACGGTCAGTTTTCGTCAAAATCGACGAAATTATCGCGATTTGCGAGCTGTTGGGCTGGTTTCGACGCTGAAACCGGCGTGCATTACATTTGGCGCGTAAAGTGGAGTAAAAAGAGCGCTTAAACGTCGAAATATCTCAAACGGTATGGAAATGACGGTTAGTTTTCGTCAAAATCGACGAAATCATCGCGATTTGCGAGCTGTTGGGCTTGTTTCGACGCTGAAACCGGCGTGCATTACATTTGGCGCGTAAAGTGGAGTGAAAAGAGCGTTTAAACGTCGAAATATCTTAAACGGAATGGAAATGACGGTCAGTTTTCGTCAAAATCGACGAAATTATCGCGATTTGCGAGCTGTTGGGCTTGTTTCGACGCTGAAACGTGTGTGCATTACATTTGGCGCGTAAAGTGGAGTGAAAAGAGCGCTTAAACGTCGAAATATCTCAAACGGTATGGGAAATGACGGTTAGTTTTCGTCAAAATCGACGAAATCATCGCGATTTGCGAGCTGTTGGGCTGGTTTCGACGCTGAAACCGGCGTGCATTACATTTGGCGCGTAAAGTGGAGTGAAAAGAGCGCTTAAACGTCGAAATATCTCAAACGGGGTGGAAATGACGCTTAGTTTTCGTCAAAATCGACGAAATCATCGCGATTTGCGAGCTGTTGGGCTTGTTTCGACGCTGAAACGTATATGCATTACATTTGGCGCGTAAAGCGGAGTGAAAGGAGCGCTTAAACGTCGAGGTATCTCAAACGGGATGGAAATGACGGTTAGTTTTCGTCAAAATCGACGAAATCATCGCGATTTGCGAGCAGTTGGGCTTGTTTCGACGCTGAAACGTGTGTGCGTTACATTTGGCGCGAAAGGTGGTGTGAAAAGAGCGCTTAAACGTCGAAATATCTCAAACGGGATGGAAATGACGGTTAGTTTTCGACAAAATCGACGAAATCATCGCGATTTGCGAGCTGTTGGGCTTGTTTCGACGCTGAAACCGGCGTGCATTACACTTGGCTCGTACAGTGGAGTGAAAGGAGCGCTTAAACGTCGAGGTATCTCAAACGGGATGGAAATGACGGTCAGTTTTCTTCAAAATCGACGAAATCATCGCGATTTGCGGGCTTTTGGGCATGTTTCGAGTGGCTGAAGGTTTTCGAAAACTACCATGCATCTGAAGCATGAGATGGCGGGTAGCAGTTCTCCTACGGGTATCGCGCACATACCGCAGAATACTAACTGTCTCAAAACAGGCTCTCCGCATAGGATGTGAGTAGCCGGAACTTCACATTCTTCCTGTTCTTCTGGGCCCAGTTCGTCGAAGCATTCTTGGCAAATATAGGTGGCATAGTATTGGTAAACAAAGAATATCAGTCGAGCACAGTAGCAGAACTCAAGCCCCTCCAAGTCGAATTCGGGCTCAGGTTCGTCCGGGTTTTCTAGATTAGGGTTGATGAGTACCCCACTCGTTCTGTGCATACATACAAAAACAGTTAATATATTTTCATATATAAGTTTCGTTCGGATCTGTTCCTGTCTACGAATATTGTATCTCTGTATATAATATAATATATATGTCGCAGACGAAAGAACACCGGAGCCCCTGGAACTTTGGATAATCCCGCAACATTGTAATCGAGAATCTACTATAGCTGTAATTGAACAATTGTAGTTATTCAACCCGATTGTAATCGTTAGAGATTAGTGATAGTGAGCTTTGGCACGGGGCGACAGTCTGTCGCCCAACGTAGCCGCGGTCAAGGGATGAACGCTTTGTCTAACAAAGGTATGGAGTAATTCTATAGCTCCCCTTAAAAGAAATATTTGTAACGGCACGCGACAGTAAACATCCCAACGGTCTCCGTCCCGTAGCTCGCCACACGCAGTGCCTATTCTCCGAGTAAGATGATTGCCAGATGTCGATGCGTCTCCGTGGTACATGTTCGGCTAGCCTGAGGGCCCGTTATAAACACTAAGATCTAGTTACCTAAAGTCCTTCAAATAGACAAACAGTCTTTGTCCCAACTACGGGAAGATAGAGGAGACATATTTTTCAACGAACGACGCCTCCCACCAGCAACTTTCCCTCGAGGGCGGCTAACGTCTTTTTCTAACCACCGATATGGAGATTGACCAATTAGCAGCAACGCCAATTTCCCTTACCTTCTGAACGAAGGCTTCTCTCGACGAATCCGATGATCTCGTGTCCTTAGACACACCCCGTATAGTTTTCCTCTGTGGCATCATCGGGACGGGAAAGTCATTCTATCTCGCGATCTCATTGACGGAAAGAGTAACCCCTTACGACCAGTGAATTTTACGCGTCCGACTTAGATTTTGCGAGGACGTTCATCTATCATCCCGTCGACCGCGGATTCGTTATTGAACCTAAGATCATTGTCATTAGTCTCTCGAGTATCTAATTACCACGGTTACTTGTCCAGTTCTATGATAATCGTATTTGCACTAGTCGAAGTCTTCTCTATTCCATAACGACACGTGTAACCCAAACGAAGACTCGCTTCACGCCCTAACCCTGATTCTAATGCAAACCCGACATATATATATATATATTGAACGTATAAACAAAATATATCGGAAAACAACGAATCGACAAAATTGAAGCAGTTACACTAAATCAAAATCGAAGCAAGGAGCTCCAGGGCAAAGTTCACTGAACTCGCGCATACACCAAGAACGCACAACAGGGGAAATTCCCTTTCTCCCAGAAGCATGGTGACGAAGATGTGCCTCCAAAACCTCTACGGGAATTTCATTGGCAAAACGAACTTTTACACAACGATCAGAAACAAACGAGAACGTAACATAATTTTTGGTGGCAGCGGTGGGATCTGCTCCACAGAGGATTAAAGTAATCACACTAGTCGATAAAAATACATATTCATCAAGAAACAATGGTGACTAAAGTGGAATCGTTGGACGAAGAAATGGTTTTAACATTGTCAGAAAAACTTAAAGCATGGGACGCGAACTTTCGCGATGTAAGTGCAAAACTCGCCGAATTACAAAACGGTATGATCGAACTCAGAACAAAACAAGAATCTAACACACCCGCATCGCCGCCTGCAACACAACAAGAGACGGTCCAGTCGAGTGGGCATTCCCATCCAATTAAATTAAAAGACGCAATCGAATCGGTGCCAGTGTTCGACGGTTATCGACCATCGGTATTTCATTTTTTAAGGGCTTGTGAGCGCGCGCGAAATATGATCCCCAGGTATCAAGAACCACAATTAGTAAAACTATTAGCAAATAAACTCCGTGGACACGCGTTCCTCGCCATCGAAGATACAGAATTAAGAAGCCTAAACGATTTCGGAAATAAATTAAAGGACCTATTCGGCCCAAGGAAATCTCTTAATGAATATAGAGGGGAATTAGCAACGATATTTCAACGACCCGGGGAAGACATATTAGATTATATGGACCGAGTTAGAAGTCTTAGATTGGCAATAATGGACGGAGAAAAGGGCGACTACGGTATCATTTCCCCCGATATCCAAGAAACCATAGATTGGGAGACAAGAGAAGCTTTTGTTAAAGGACTTCCGAACGAGGTATACGTGCGAGTAAAAATATCAGGGTACCACACTTTAGAAGATGCATATCGTCAGGCCGTCCAGGCAACACACGAATTGAAAGAAATAACCGATAGAACACGACCACCACGACCGACTCCCTCAACATATTACAGACGCGAAAACGTACGTCCTTCGAACGTTAACAACAATATCAGAAATAACCGCCAAGATCGAAGATCGGTACCTCCATCGCAGAATTTTTCGAATACTAGAAGGCAAAACATCACATGTAATTATTGTAAAAAACCCGGGCATTTAGTGAAAGATTGTTACACATTTAAAGCCCGCGTAGATGCTGGATTAATCGTACCCTATGCATCAAGACCAGCGGGAAACCAAGCACGTCCTTCGGGAGAATGGGGCGAGCCACGAAGGAACGATACGCCGAATCGCCCAAGAGTACAAGCGGCAACCAGGAGACCGGCGCCGACGGCAACGAACAGAACAAGGGTAGCCGCCCCCGCAAGATCGACTCCACCACCTATAATGAGAAACAGAGCGAGCACAAGGCCGACCGAAAGGACGAACGAGCAAATATCAAATACTGTGGGGGAGTCATCCCGCAACCAAACGAGGTCACAAACAGAGAATCCAGAACCTCAAGTCAAAAAGGAAAAGGTGAAGCACAAGCAACCGGCGAAGGAAAATCACCAGGAGTTGAATTCGGACTCGGAAGGCGACCTCTCCGAATTATTTCAATAAAATTTAATGATTCCCCATCGACACCAACTGCACGAATAGTTTCCCCAGAACTAAAAACTAAGACGAGTTTATTATTAGACTCTGGATCGGAGATTAATATTATCAAGAAACCTGCGTTACGAGATTCAGCCATCATCGACGATAAAGAATCAATTGAAGTGCGAGGAATTACGGCAACGAGCCTGGTCTCCCTAGGGCAGACGGTAATACAGGTTGCGGGCCATCCGGTTATTTTTCATGTAGTCGATGATTCATTGCTAATCGATCAAGACGGAATCCTAGGATCCGAATTTTTTGCAGGATGTAAAGCTCGTTTAGACTACGAGGAAAAACATATCAAATGGGGAAATATTTATATTCCCTTCGATACTAAAGAAAAGGTAGTTATACCGAAGCGAAGTTCAGTAACGTGCTCAATTAATATCGCAAATCCAGAGATAAAAGAGGGATTTATTCCCAGAATCGAACCAATAAAGGGAATCTATTTTGGTAATGCAGTTGTGAGGAATTATAAAGGAAAAGGTTACATAAGGATAATAAATACTACCTCGAGGGATTACGAATTTACAACACCAACAATGGTAATTAAAGAATTTGAAAACCCCTTCCCGCTTCCTAGGACAGCGTGTAATACAGTTTTAAAATCGAAGGAAAGTATATACGATCAAATAATTGAGTTACTACGGCTCGAACACTTAAACGAAGAAGAAAAGGAAAACGTTCAAAGGTTGATTCGTAATAATCAAGATAGGTTTCATATTCCAGGAGATACACTGGAAGCAACCGGAGTTTTAGAACATAGGATAATTACAACAGATAATATACCAGTAAATACTAAACAGTATCGATATCCACCAGTGCATCGAGAAGAGATAAATCGACAAATTCAAGAATTACTAGATACGGACGTAGTGGAACCGTCAATATCTCCATATAACTCCCCGTTATGGATTGTACCCAAAAAATCCGATTCGCAAGGAAACAAACGCTGGAGATTAGTTATAGATTATAGAAAATTAAACGATAAAACGATCGGCGATGCTTTCCCACTACCCAACATTACAGAAATATTGGATCAATTAGGAAGTGCGAAATATTTTTCCACGTTTGACTTAGCATCGGGCTTTCACCAGATCCGTATGTCACAAGAAGACGCCCACAAAACTGCATTTTCGACACCATACGGACATTATCAATTCAAAAGAATGCCTTTCGGACTAAAAAATGCCCCGGCGACATTTCAACGTTTGATGAATTCAGTGCTATCTGGTCTACAAGGAATAGAACTATTCGTCTATCTGGATGACATAGTGATCTATTCAAGGTCCCTTCAGGAACACGAAAGTAAATTTAATAAGTTAATGGAAAGACTGAGGGCAGCTAAATTACGATTACAGCCTGACAAGTGCGAATTTTTACGACATGAAGTAAATTATTTAGGACATATAATTAGTGAAGATGGAGTGAAACCCGACCCGAAGAAAATCGAAGCCGTATCAAAATTTCCACGACCCAAAAAAGTGAAAAATATCAAACAATTTTTGGGACTAGCAGGATACTACAGAAGATTTATACCTGATTTCTCCAAGGTCGCAAAACCATTGACACAACTATTAAAGAAAGACACTCCCTTTAAATGGACGGAAAATCAAGAAAAAGCATTCGAAAATTTAAAGACAGCACTAATGACAAAACCCATTCTACGATATCCAGACTTTTCTAAACCTTTTAACCTTACTACAGACGCATCAGGATATGCTATAAGCGGTGTACTCAGTCAAGGGCCAATCGGACAAGATTTACCGATTGCGTATGCCTCAAGACTATTAAATTCCGCCGAACAAAACTACTCTACCATAGAAAAAGAGTGTCTGGCAATTGTTTACAGCGCAATGCATTTCCGACCGTATCTTTACGGAAGAAAATTTACTATCGTAACCGATCATAAACCCTTAGTCTGGATGCATTCTATCAAAGACCCTACTTCGAGAATTTGGAAATGGAAATTAAAATTATCGGACTTTGAATTCGATATTGTATACAAAGAAGGTAGGGCGAATGCAAACGCAGACGCATTATCTAGGAATCCTCCGGAAGTTTGTCTACCAATCAGAAGGAGGGAGGAAGTCTCACCGATTCGCTATCCTGTCTCAAAAAGATTCGAAAAAGATACGTCATCAGAAGATTCTCCCATATTCGAAACTAAACCACGCGACTTGCCTCAACCCATTGATCCTGCAAAACGAGAAAAGGTTTCTACTCGAAAGTACCTTACATTGGAAGAAACGCCCGTAAAATATTTTGACGAAGCACTAGCTGAGCTCGATGTAAATAGAGAAATAACCGATCGAGGGAAAAGGGGGATAGACACAACAAGCCAAGAGGAGCACTCCGCCGTAATTCCAGAACTAATTCAACAACAAGAAAGAGATACGCATGTCTCGAAAAGATTCAAACTGGATACGTCAACCGAAGATTCTCCCATATTCGAAGCTAAACCACGCGCCTGGCCTCAAGCCAGTGATTCTAAAAATCAAGGAAAGGTTGTCACCCGAAAGCATCGTACAACAGAAGAAACCCCCATAAAATATTTTTGATCAGGCACCAGCAGAAATCGATGAAAGTACAGATAGAGGAATAACCAAACGAGGAAAAGAGGACACAGATACGACAAGTGAAGAAGAGCTTTCTACTGTAATTCCAGAATTAATTCAACAACGAGAAAAGGACCAGAGACCTACAATAATTGCGGAACTAAAAATTTCAGAAACCCGAGATTCAATTACAAGAATAAATGACCATAAAATAATATTCATAGATGTACATGGCAATCCGATAGATAAAGGAGCCTTAGAAATGAAGGAGACGGGAAAATTACCTCGTTATGAAGATTTAATGTTGGAAAAAGCAAGATTGAACTACGATTCCGGGAAATACATCGTATCTCTACCAATAAAGGAAAATAGAAATATTCCAATAGCACCAGAAAATTTATTAAACTCACTACGATCTCTACTAGATGTAGTAAACGAAAAACAGTTTACTTCCTTTAGCATTAGCAAAGGAAACTTGGAGGAAATTCCCTGGAGATATACAATCAGAAAATTGAAGGAAATATTTATGGAAAAGACCCTAACCATCACCATTTGCACTGGGGAAGTAATTACCCCGCCTGTGGAAGCACGGAACAATATAATACGAGAAAAACATGAATCAAGTGTAGCAGGACACAAGGGAATAACAAAAACTTATCAAAAGAATACGACAATATTACTATTGGGAAAACATGAAAAGGGAAATTCAAGATTACGTAAACACATGTAAAGAATGTCAATTGAAGAAACTCACAAGAATAAAAGCAAAACAACCAATGGTACTTACAGATACACCAGGTAAAGCGTTTGACAAGATATGGATATTGTAGGCCCATTGCCAAAAACTCAAAGGGGAAATGAATTAACTATCCAAGATTTATTAACAAAATACTCTATCGGGATTCCAATAGGAGGAATCTCTTCAGCCGAGGTAGCGGATGCATTCGTAAAGCAATTTATTTGTCGTTTCGGGTCACCGAGAGCAATTCTCACTGATCAAGGAACAAACTTCACATCCTCGCTAATGAAAAAAGGTAGCAAAAGAGATTCCGCATCAAACAATATACCACGACGGCATATCATCCACAAGGTAACGGTTCAATCGAAAGATCCCATCACGTACTGATTGAATATCTCAAGCTATATATTGAAAATTCCAAAAACTGGGACGAATGGGTGGAATTAGCTATGTTTTCCTATAATACTTCTGTACACGAAGGAACGAAATTCTCTCCGCACGAATTAGTCTTTGGACATTTAGCCAGAGAACCTACTGGTGAAGTAATAATCGAAGAGAACATGGAACCAACATACGCAGAATACCTCGGAGATCTGTTCGATAAAATTAACACGGTACAACGAATGGCAAGGGAAAATTTGATAAAATCCAAACTAAAATCAAAAGAATATTATGACCAACGAATCAACCCTCAAAATTTTAAAGTAGGAGATTCAATATATCTATTAAAAGAACCCAGCAAAGGAAAATTCTCCGACCAATACACTGGACCACATAAAGTGTTAGAAATCTTGCAAAACCAAAACGTCAAGATTGAAGTAAAAGGGATTCCACGAATAGTGCACTTAAACAAGTTAAAACTAGCGCATAATCGAAATAACCAATAACTAAAAGTGATTTCAGTGGGCAACATAGTGTAGTAGTGTGTGTTGTAGTGCTGTTCGTCGAGTGAAACAGATAGCGAAAACCTAAAAGGAAAAAGGAAAATTATTATGTGCTTCAATTATCTTTTGAAAATAAAACGTGTTAACTCAATGAATAATCAACTAGTGAAGGTGAAAGTTACCTTGTAAACAAGCAATCAACATGCAAGAAAGTGTACGTGCAAATATAGGTTGTGAATCCTTGTTTGTGGAATGTAATGTATGACAACTACCTAAAATAAGTGAATAAATTAGTTTCAATTGTTTCAGTGCAAAATACAAGGTTACTAAATGTCATAATTATATTGTGGTTAAAACAAAAGCAAGTGTGACCCTGTTCGTTGAATAATAATGCAGTTAAAGGAAACCTAAAAAGAAAAAGGAAGATTATTATGTGTATAAAATGTGTTGATTCAATAGATAATTAAAAGGGTGGAAGTGAAAGTTACCTTGTGAACAAGTGATCGCTATACAAATGGTTTACGTGCAAAATAGGTCATGGATTCTTGTTTGCAGAACATTATGTACGACAGCCAGCTGAAAGTAAATGAATGGATTAATTTCAATCGCCTTGATGCAAGATACAGCACTACTAAACGTCATAGCAAGACTGTGGAAGCGTGACATTGTTGGTCGAATAACACAGATAGCAGAAACCTGGAAAAGGAGGGAAAGATTACTAAAAGTGCTCCAATTATTGTTTGGATATGAAATGTGATAGTTCAATGAATATTTAAAAACTGTGAAGGTGCAACTTACCTCATGAACAATCAATCACCATACAAGGGAGTGCACAGGCATGAATTTCACAAATTAGTAAGAAGAAATAAAATAGCCGATAAGTATAGAAGGTGGTTAGGAAAATAATTAAGATAGATTAGTTGGAAGCTAATAATAGATAAAGATAGTATATTGTACTAACTATTATATCTAACATGTAGAAGCATATTTTGTAATACCCAATAGCGGTCGCTCACACAATATATCATATACATATTGGATTAATAAATTAAACAGTACCTTTATGATCACAGACATAGGATGATTGAAGGCAACCATAGTAAGTATCCAAAATATACGGAAGAATCTAATGATGTTATGGGAATGATCCAAGTAAGCAACACAGCATCAAAATCTAAAAGAGAAATTAAAATTACAAACAACGTTAATCTAACAAATAAAATTTAATCACTAATAAGGGAACTAATTCATATCATACATAAAATAATAACAAATGGCAAGCACAAGCAATAACAAAATTAATAGGAAAATAAGAAAAGTTAATAAACACAGAAACAGGTTAGAAACTAATCAAGATAGACTAACTAAAAATTAACGACAAGACATGACTAAACTCGGTACAAAAGGTTAAGTTATGCTACACGAAGTGACTGGTAACACAATACACAAAACATTAACTAAATTAAACGAGATTTAAATCAAAACACTGACTATCGAATTCGATGACAACATAACCCATGTCATTACATTAAAGTAGCACACAGTATTTACACACACAATACCACGAAACACAAAACAATGTTACAAAAACACTATTAAATAAAATCATAATGATTAACAAATAATTAGCTATTTCAATAACACACTACTGTCGACATTAAAACAACACCATACCAAAGATACACGCGAGCGACCATGTTGAAAAATCCGTCGCGCACACCCCACACATACACACCTCACACGAATAATAACCAATACAATGTAATATAGCATCATAATAGCTATGTTAGGTACTAATAAGAAAAAAAAAAGAAAAAAAGAAAAAAAGAGAGAGAGAGAATAAAAAAAATTAATAAATAACAACTAACATAATCATAACATATTATATATATTATATTATATACAGGAATACAGTATTCGCACAAAGGAACAGGTCCAAACGAAACTTATATATATATATATATATAAAAAATATTAATTGTTTTTGTATGTATGTACAGAACGAGTGGCGAACTCATCAACTCTGACATAGGAAACCTCGTATTCGATCTGGAGGAGACGGAGGAGGTTCGGTCTTGCCTCTGTGCTCAGTTGATACGCACCATCTACATTTCAATAATGATTTTCTTTATCAAGATTGTTTCGACAACCTAGATCCAGACGACCAGGACCTATGTGACGACTCGCCCAGTCATTTCCTATACGGAATACCTACGAGAACACAGAATACAAATATAAGAACAAGTCGTATGTATGATATAAACATAGTGAACCTACAACCCGCTACATCATGCCTTCAATACATGATCGGTTACAATAATCTGACTCACCTTGAAAGAGACTTTTAGTTCAAGGAATAGTAATCCGCATCGTAGAACTATAATGTACTTATATGCTACGCACGAAGACAAATACTTATACTATCCACCTGTAAACAAACAACATTTATGACTATACATATAATTCTCATTCATGTTTACCAATATATATACACGCATGTTGTAAAGTAGGTAATATTTTCAATACTCATTTCCATTGATAATGCGAGTGACTCATAAAATAAACCATCATATTTATACACATATATATATATATATATATATACACGAAGCTACGTTTGTAATATTTATACTTGTCGACAATATATACTTATATATATTTATATAAAATAAATTCCATTTAAATTACTCACCAAAACGTATGCATATATGTATATAATTATAACTCAAGTAACCTTCATGAAAATTATTTTCACTGGTAGCATATACGTAAAACCTAAAATAAAACAAAAGTTTTAAAAAAAAAAAAGAGAGAGGAAACTATATATATATTTATAGTAATAAAAGGTTATTCTTATTTCTAATAAATTCGAGACGACTCAATAAATCACCTGGTCTTCGTACTGACCCTCATCAAAATAACACATTGGCCAGAGAAGCGACAGGAAAAAGAATCTTCCCTGGAACAGTAAACATCCTGGGAATGATGGACGAAAGTACAACCAACGGCATCTGTATCCGCCTTGAGCGAACTCAGAGACGCCATCAGTCAAATTTCCTTCGGAAATTTGAACTCCAAGGGCGGGGGTGTTACGTCCCGCGCTCCGCACGTGCCGTAACGAGAAAAAGAAAACTGAGCGATACAAAACGCGTGAATAAGGATTTGAATACACAAACGAACATACGGCATTAAGAAACGAAATATAGAATTAACAAATGAGGGTGACTAATAAATCCAACTAGTATAAAATTAAAGTAAATAGAATCCACTAATAAATTGAATGAGACGCGAATCGAATAAATAAACCAGGAAATAAGAATAACTGGAAAAGGGAAATAACTGAAACACCAGGAATATATGTATATAAATATATTTTATTCAATCAACATAGCAACAACTTGGAGAGTTACACATAAATATAAACATATATGCCAAACATATAATAAACCAGAAAATACTAGAGACAATACTATGTAATAAACCAAACTATAAATATATGAGTATATAAAATCAAAGAACTTATAATCTAACGAATACTTAAAACATACAATATTGTATTATTAAAGAAATAAAGGTTACATTGTCAGGAATATATATATGTGTGTGCGCTCTACATTGTTACATCAAATTATTAATCTAAGATAGATACTTAAAACTAGACGACATTCCGGTAAAGTAATTATAAATGAGAACTACATTACGAAACATGCATGTCTATATATATATAACATATAAATATATAATCTATACTAAATTACTATCTAAATGAATACTAAAGAAATAGAACACACAACGCAACAACCTGTCGATAGGCTAAAACGTAAATGAAAACTACATTACGAAACATGGATGTCTATATATATATAAAACATATAAATATATAATCTATACTAAATTATTATCTAAATGAATACTAAACACGCAACGCAACAACCTGTCGATAGGCTAAAACGTAAATGAAAACTACATTATGAAACATGGATGTCCATATATATATATATATATATATATATATATATATATATATATATATATATAATCTACACTCTAAACTAAACTACTATAAATAATCTAAATGAATACAAAAGAAATAGAACACACAACGCAACACTAGGGACTAAGTAACAACCTGTCGACAGGCTAGAACGTTCAAAATAATTGACACCGCAACGACTTAAAGAATCGCGTACAGAAATTCTACTGTCAAACACAAATATGTGGAAAACACATTAAACACATAATAATCTAGGAAAACTTTAATACTATGTTATCACAATACAAGATATATATGTATATATGAAATCAAAATATAACCTCAAACACACAACGTCATATCACTAAAGAATCTAAATGAAAATCAAACTACAAGAAATATATACATATATACGTGTACGTGTGTGTGTTCTTTCTTATTAAATGAAATTAATATAAAATAAATAATTAACATTTCACTTCGTATGAAACTACACCACTAGAAGAAATATGTATACGCATATGTATATATATATATATATATAAAGATAGACGTTATGGGCTTTATATAAATGAACACTATAAAATAAACCACTCGTTGAACAATGAATAACACTATCGGAAAAATTACAAAACATTAGTCACACACAATATAAATATATATATATATGTCGGAGATGAAAGAACATCGGAGCCTTGTGATATTGGTCTTAGGTTAATAACGAATACACCAACGGGATCTAAGTCTACGATAGCCATAACTAAACGATTGCAGCTATGCAGTCAATTGTAAATTGTATCGCGAAAACGTAAGACGTGAGCTTTCGTCAAAAGATGACAAAAGTCGACGAACGAGCCTCTGTCACGGATGAACGCTTTGCTAACAAAGACATGGAGTAATTCTATAGGTTCTGATAAAAGGAAGTAGTTATAATACGTCGACAGAAACTTCTTCAAATACGGGAAATTGCCGTAGCTCGCCTAATTGGCAATCTATATATCGGTAAGATGATTAAAAGATGTTAGCCGTTTCCGCAGTACAAAAGTTGCTAGGCGGAGGCGCCGTTATAAATTTGAAAATATAGTTACCTAAAGTCCTTCCCATAGTTGGGAAAAAGACTTTGTTTCCCAATTGAAGGACATAGGGGTAACTATTTAGTGTTTATAACGTCCCACAGGCTAGCTAACGTCTATGCGCATCTTAAAAACTACCAGGATAGGATCGTGTAGACCCTTACCTCTGAACGAACTTGGATATTCCTCGACGAATTTACAAATCTCGTTGTTTAGAAGAGATATATATATTCCTCCGTAGCATCTGTCGCGACGAAAGCGTCCATCTCTCGTGACGGTCGCTACGTTCGGCGACTGACTGACTGTACGCTCGGTGGATATTCCAAAAAATACAAAAGAGTACGACTTAGAAATTGCTTGAGCATGTTAAATCCATCATTTAAATTACCGCGGATTTTCGGTTATTGAACCTAAGTTCATTGTCATTAGTTTCTCGATGTACCTGATATACTATATATATATATATATATATATATATATAAATACACGTTTGTGTGTGTTTTATATTATTGAACACTATAAAATAAACTACTCAGAACAATAAATGACACTATCGGAAAAATTACAAAACATTAGTCGCATTAAAATGACACACAATATAAATATATATATATATATATATACATTCACATGAACAATACTATTGTCAATTTATAATAACAATATCAATAATAAAAATAGTCTAATTGCGGTAGAATAAAAGGAAAAACGAGCGACAAACGGAAAAACACTTCGATATCAAACAAAACTAAAGATCCGCCACCGTAACCTCACTGATGACATTTGCGAGCAGCCATGTTAGATTTATACGCGCACGTTGGAATACACGCAATAATTATACACGTTAAAATACTATATTTCTCACTTCAACCATACGTTAAAACATCAAAACAAGATTTACACATAATTGATAAATAGATCCGAGATCAATAGAAATCACTGTATGCGAGGGACATTCACGGGCGGCCATCTTGAAACATGCGTACACTAACTATTATGTATCACGAAAAAATAAATTATACTTTCAATAGAAAAAAGAAAGAAAAGAAAAAGGAAAGAACGACGAGAATAAATATTTCATGCAAAATAGAACGTCGTAATGAGGTAGAAATAAATAATAGCACGCGACAGGAATGATGGGGATTGGTGGAAATCAGCCGCGAGAAACAAATCATGAAAACACATTGTTAACAATTTTATTATGCGAAAATTACATTTGTCAAATACAAAAAGTATAAAAATATATATATATATATTTAATAAAATTAAAAAAAATATATCTAACATTACATTCATCAAAATATATATATATATATATATTGAACGTATAAACAAAATATATCGGAAAACAACGAATCGACAAAATTGAAGCAGTTACACTAAATCAAAATCGAAGCAAGGAGCTCCAGGGCAAAGTTCACTGAACTCGCGCATACACCAAGAACGCACAACAGGGGAAATTCCCTTTTCCCAGAAGCATGGTGACGAAGATGTGCCTCTAAAACCTCTACGGGAATTTCATTGGCAAAACGAACTTTTACACAACGATCAGTATCAATAACTTCAACTAGAGGGGGTTCCCATTCCAACACAACGGTGTCTACGTCGGAGAAACTCTCATCTGCAAGATTGTCAAAACTCAATTCCGACGGGAAATCCACGGCCTCGGCATCGATGTCGAATAGATCCTCCGACCACTCTGGTAATTGAGGTTCATCACAACACCGCATGCGTTTGAGGGGTTTTTCCGAGTCGCCCACAGGTTCTTCGGAATCCCTCTTTCTCTTGCACTGAAACGACACAGCACAGTTTAAATAGAACGAAACAGGATGAATTAAGCGGACAAAAAACAAGATAAAATACGCACCGAGGAAATCTGCATGAGAACCTCCGATAGAAATGCCTCCGCAAACATTGTTCAAACGACAATCACCGAAGCCTAAGGAAACAACAAAAAAGGAAAAGGATCAAAATCACGAAAACAACCATAATATGCAAATATCCATCGAAACCAAACTTACGCAAAATAACTCGAAGGAGGAGGACCTCGTTGTGGGAGGGCGGCGGACTGCGCGTGTTGCCCGAGCGAAGAGCGAAATGATAATGACACTGTAGCCACCAGCCCTTGCACGTGCCGAAGAAAACATAAATAATTCCCACGATACAAACGTCAAGGTTTCGCTCGAGAAGAAACTTAATCAGCATGGAACTCTTCAAATCTCCTAGACGCTAGCTCAGCAGAAACACTGGACCGACAGAAACTGAGTCGAAATATGAAGTCCGCATTCTGTCACGTACGATCTCAGGAAACCAAAAACTGCAACGTCCTGATTCCCACGGAAGCATACCCCCAGTGGACCACCACCCCGTGGGGATGGCATTATAAATAAGCATAGCAACATAGAGGAGCGATCATTCCCGTGTTCATTTTTCTTGTTGTTCTTGTTCTTATTCTTGTGCTCATTCTTGCGGTCATTATTGTAACGAGTATAGTTTGATTATTACGTTCATTCTTGCGTTAAGACATTTGTGTAACACTTAGCGTTTCGGCGGTCTTTAGTTGTTCATTATAAAAAAAAAAAGAGAGAGTCGCGATCGAGTTAGAGATTTTTCGAAGTCCCCATCACATTGTCAAAATAAAATATATATATTGTAATTGCGATATTAATCCGGTTAGAGATTTGTAAGGTGTTTATCGAAATAAATAAATAAGTAAAATAGAAATTCGATAATTAATTATACCCGAGTTCGAGCAATAAATCTCATCGATAAAACACCGAAGACCATCAGAACAAGCGAGTTAATGGCGCCAGACAGCACTCACTTATCAAGGTAAGAAATTCAATTTTGAGAATTCCCTTCTTCTCCGATAATTTCGTTGCATCCGAGAATCGAACTAGAGCTATCTACCATCGAATTCATTTTATTTCCGTGGACGGTTTGAAGATAAATTATTGCTCAAACTTCAACTAAAAGGGTTGTCCGCTGTGTTGGCTTGTGCAACCGGTGCTTTCGATCATCGGAAACACCCATTGATCTTCGCATTCCTCCTCCCACTGTTGGCAACTTATTGCCCGTCTTTGGGCAAGGCTTGCGAAATCACACAAGTCCCGCACAGGGAGGACGATTAAATTCATCGACGGCGTTAATCGAAAATCTAGAGCAACCACCGCGGCAGAACAATACCGGCATTGCTATTAACCGATATTCTTGCCGTCATTGTATGCGATTGAAAAGAAAACAAGAAGAGAAAATAGTAGAATAATTTCCTTTTGAGAATTCAACCAAAGGATCGTTCGCTGTGTTGGCTTGTGCAACCGGTGTTTTCGATCATCGAAAACACCCATTGATCTTCACATTCCTCCTCCCACTGTTGGCAAAATATCGCCCATCTTTGGGAAAGGCTTGTGAAATCACACGAACCCCCACACAAAGAGGATCGTTAAAATCACCCTCGACAATTATATTCGAAGGCAAGAAAATCGTGACAACCAAATCAATCGTAGTAACGAACTGAGTTTGGGTCATACTACTATACCGAAATTAAAAGAGAAGAAGAAGGCGAACGCAAAAAGTAAATTTGTATCGAGCAACGAGAAAATTCATTAGCGTGAAAATTCCTGATTTACCTCCTCTTGTATTAATATTTATACATATACATATATGCGAATAAAACTTAAGCAATTCAACATTCAAATAAAATCCGTTCAACGAGGACAAATATTTATTGCATTCAACTTTAATCCTCTCCCGTGCCAGTATCCCTGCGCACAGCAGGTTAGCCGAAAACGTGGAATTTATTTATCAGTAGCCTAACTGTTAGCTAACGCTACCCGCGAACAATTAATTCATTAACAAACAATCTAAAGTAATTCCTCTGATTGAAATAGTCCTTAGACTATTTCTGGTGGCAGCAACTACCGTGTAAATCGGAAATTTCGATAAGGAAAAACATATAATATAGATTTTTAACCTCGGAAATAGATCTTAGTCAAGAAATCTTATATCTTAAATACAATTATATCGTTAAATTTTCCCTTCCTGTTAGAATTCAAATTAAATCGAGCCAAATTAAATTAAATTAAATTAAAACACAAACAAAATAGATTAAAACAAATAAAAAAAAAATTTTTGCAAATTCAACGATTAGAAATCGATCAGAACAAACGAGAACGTAACGTTACTAGTAATACGTAACAATGTGCATTACATTTGACGCGTAAAGTGGAGTGAAAAGAGCGCTTAAACGTCGAAATATCTCAAACGGGATGGAAATGACGGTCAGTTTTCGTCAAAATCGACGAAATCATCGCGATTTGCGTGCTGTTGGGCTTGTTTCGACGCTGAAACGTCTGTGCGTTACATTTGGCGCGTAAAGTGGAGTGAAAAGAGCGCTTAAACGTCGAAATATCTCAAACGGTATGGAAATGACGGTCAGTTTTCGTCAAAATCGACGAAATTATCGCGATTTGCGGGCTGTTGGGCATGTTTCGACGCTGAAACGTGTGTGAATTACATTTGGCGCGTGAAGTGGAATGAAAAGAGCGCTTAAACGTCGAAATATCTCAAACGGCATGGAAATGACGGTTAGTTTTCGTCAAAATCGACGAAATCATCGCGATTTGCGAGCAGTTGGGCTTGTTTCGACGCTGTGTTAGGAAAGTGATACATTTACACTGTACATGTGAATGTGTGTATAAGCGTTAGAGGACGTCCAGGCTTAATATAGACAAAAGATTGTTGTTAGATGTTAGAAGCTCCTAGAACGGTCGGTTGGCAACAAGCGTGCGAGCAAGAAGGTTATCGAGGTCTTCAGAGTGTAAGATATATTGTATAGCTGTTGTGTGTAAAATAAAGTCAATTATTTGTATTTCCGAATCCTCTAATTTTCTTAACATGGTAGCAGAGCGTGGTTACTAGTTTTGCAGGCTATTTAGTGCGTGGTTTTTAGTCCTTGCGAGTTAGTTCGAGTGAGTTGAGTACCGGAAGAAATTTTCAAAGGATATAAAAATAAAAGAAAAATAATTCGAGCACGTAGGAACGCTTGAGTAAAGAATAAAAGATCAATTAAAATGGAAAGATCAGAAATGTTAATACCGATATTTGATGGGAAGGATTACTGTATGTGGAAGAAAAGAATAACGATGTTCCTGAGGTATAAGGAATGTGATATTGTTATAACTCGAGTGAAGACCGAAAGAGACAATGAAGACTGGGACAAAAAGGATCTGAAGGCGATGAATATAATATATAGTGCAATATCAAATAGACAATTAGAATATATTTGTGAGGAAAAAACGGCATATGAGATAATGAGAAAGTTTGACGAAATGTACTTGAAAGAGTCGACGGCACTGCAGATCGTATGCAGAAGGAGATTGGAAAACATAAGACTGAAGAATTACAGTGATTCAGCATCATTTTTTTGTGATTTCGAGAAATTAATAAACGAATTAAAAAATGCTGGCGCACATGTGAGTGAGAGAGAAAAGCTAAATTACATGTTAAATGCGTTACCTGAAGAGTATAGCTACATAGCGGATATAATAGACGCGGTGAAAGAAGAGAATCAAACAGTAGCGTACGTGAGAAATAAAATAGAGATAGCGGAAAGGAAACAAAAATCAAATAAAGAAGGAACGAAATATAATGCCTTTGCTGCGAAAAAGGAAGAATGCTTCAAATGTGGAAGAGTGGGACACTTTGCAAGAGAGTGTCAAAATGGCGTCCAAGCGGGAAGCAGCAGCAGTTATCGGCGTGGGTCAACACGTGGCAGAAGCAGAGGAAGAGGAAACAAAAGCTATACGAGCAGGGGACGTGGAAACTTCTATCGTCAAACAGCAACCGACCCGAGCGAATATGGCAATTCAGAAGCAGGCACATGGATGGCAACGGCGCACGCAGCACACAGCAGCAAGATGAAAGGGATAAGTAATAATGAGATTAGGTGGCTATTAGATAGTGGTTGTACCGATCATATAATTAACGATATAGATTATTTTGACAAATCTATCGACCTTAAAGAACCGGTAAATATATATTTGGGCGATAATAGATCGATAAAGGCAACAAAAGTAGGAAATGTTATAAGCTATTTCGAAGCATTTGGAAAGCGAAATAAAATAAATATGAGGAGAGTATTTTACGCGAAAGAAATGTCCGCAATTTTGATTAGTTTAGGTAAACTAACAGACAATAAGAATACGGTTATTTTCAAAGGAAATATTGCGAAAGTAATAGATGAGGATAATAAACTTACAGCTGTAGCGTTCAAAGAGAATGGGACATATAGAATAAAAAGTATATTGAAAGGGAAGAAGCACTTAGTAAACAGCGCCGAACGTAGTGGTATGAGTAAAAAGGAAAGATGGCATAGGATGCTAGGACACGTAAATTTTAAATACTTAAATATTTTGGGTAAAGAGCAGCTAGTGACTGGCATACCGAATGAATTTGAAAAGGAACTTTTGAAATGTAGGGTGTGTATAGAAAACAAAATGCATAACTTACCTTTCAAAATTAATCGAACTAAGGCTAGGGAAATAATGGAAATTGTTCATACGGACGTATGTGGTCCCTTTAAGACTACCGGATTCAATGGAGAAAAATATTTTATTTCATTTATCGATGATTATAGTAAAATAGCTAGGATCTATTGTATAAAATCAAAGGATGAGGTCTTTGATTCTTTCGTACAGTTCGTAAATGAAGCCGAAAATCTAACGGGCAAGAGGTTAAAAATATTAAGATGCGATAATGGTAAAGAATATTTAAATAATCGAATTTATAAATTTGCTAGGAATAAAGGTATACGAATAAATAATTGTCCAACATACGTACATGAATTAAACGGGACAGCGGAAAGGTATAATAGAACAGTGATGGACATGGCGCGTTGCTTGTTAGTAGAAGCGAAAGTACATAAAAGGTACTGGCCGGAAATAGTTTGTACAGCGGTATACTTGAAAAATCGAATACTAGCGAATACTATAGAGAGAAAGACACCTTTTGAAATATTCTTCGGGAGAAAACCAAGTGTTAAAAATCTACATCTATATGGAAGTAAAGTTTTTGTAAGAAGGCCAGAACAAAAAAGAGTTTCCAAATGGGACAAGAAGGCAGATATGGGAATTCTATTAGGATATAGTGAAGTAGGATACAGAGTCTTATTAGGTGGGAAAATAACAATAGCTAGACATGTAGGGGTCATAGAGACAGACACTAAATGTATCGGTTGTGAGGAAAATTCATTAGAGGCAGGTAGAAATGATAGTGAAAATAATTATTCATTGGATGGTATGGATAAGGAAGAGTTAGAAGGTAGGGAAGATGAAAATGATAGTAGTACTGAAAGCTCAAACAGTCCTAGGAGATCCACACGTATTAAGAAAATTCCAGTAAGGTATCCAGAAAAGGAAAATATTTGCGAGATTCATGCAAATTATTGTAAAATAGATATCCCTCGTACATTTGAGGAGGCGATTTGTTGCGAAAATAATGAAGATTGGAAACAGGCTATGGATAAGGAAATGGAATGTCTCTATAAAAATAAAACTTGGAAATTGGTAGATAGGGTAAAAGGCAAAGAAGTATTAGATGTAAAATGGGTTTACACGAAAAAATCAGAGGACAGGTATAAGGCTAGATTAGTGGCAAGGGGATTTCAACAAAGAAACGTAGCCGATGACATATATTCTCCAGTGGCGAGTAATCAGACCTTTAAGATATTGCTATCGTATTGTTGTCAAAATGGATTAATAATTGAGCAAATGGATGTAGAAACTGCCTTTTTAAATGGTGAAGTAACCTCGGAGGTATATGTAAATCAACCAAAGGGATATGCGGACGGAACGAATAGAGTTTGTAAATTATCGAAAGCGCTTTATGGGTTAAAAGAAAGTCCGAGGGACTGGTATGAGTGTTTTGATAAGTATGTGACGAGATTAGGTTTTAAGAAGAACAATATAGAGTTGTGCCTATATACTTATGGAGAGGGAGAAAATGTTGTTTATTTGTTAATATATGTAGACGATTTGTTGATTTGTAGTAAAAACAAAGGGAAGATACAAAGTGTAAAAAAAAAATTATTAACTGATAAATTTGAAATGAAAGATTTAGGCGAAGTAAAAGAATATCTTGGAATAAATATAGAGTATGATTATTTAAAAAATGAAATGAGATTAAGCGAAAAAAAATACATAGAATCATTAGCAAACAAATATAAATTACATAATAGCAAATTGTACTGTACACCTATGGAGACCAACTTAAAAATTGAAAAAGCTGAGATAAATAGAGAGGACATTGGATACAAGAATTTAATTGGCGCATTGCTGTATATTAGTGTAAATACCAGGCCCGATATAAGTTATAGTGTGAATTATCTGAGTAGATTTCAAGATTGTTGTAACGAGACACATTTTAAATATGCCTTGCGAATATTGAAATATTTGTACCGAACTAGACATTTAGGGCTACATTATAAAAGAAATGAAAAGTGCGAAACGATAGATTGTTATGTGGACGCTGATTGGGCAGGAGATCATATAGATAGGAAATCGACTTCTGGGTATGTAATTAGATTGTATGGAAATGTAATTGGATGGAAGTCTAAAAAACAAAGGTGTGTGACAAAAGCCTCGACGTATGCAGAGTATGTAGCTCTATCAGAAGCGGTGAGTGAATTAATGTTTATTAGAGAAATTATAAAGGTCTTAAATGTAAATCTAGACGAAAACCTTGTAAAAATTTATGAGGATAACTCGGGAGCGATAAGTATAGCAAAGTACGGAAATTTCACAAAAAATTCTAAACACATTGAAGTTCATTGCCACTATGTTCACGAATGCTTAAAGGAAAATAGGATAAATATAATTAAAATAAGTACAGACGAAAATACTGCGGATATTTTTACGAAGGCACTGTGTAGGGAGAAATTCGAAAGGTTTAGGTCTTGGTTGAATGTGAAATAAGAGGAATGTAAATAAAGCAATATGTGTTAAATTTTCTGTTAATCAATTCGACGAGCACGTAAATACAATTAAGTGTACAGTATAAATGTAAGGAGGCGTGTTAGGAAAGTGATACATTTACACTGTACATGTGAATGTGTGTATAAGCGTTAGAGGACGTCCAGGCTTAGTATAGATAAAAGATTGTTGTTAGATGTTAGAAGCTCCTAGAACAGTCGGTTGGCAACAAGCGTGCGAGCAAGAAGGTTATCGAGGTCTTCAGAGTGTAAGATATATTGTATAGCTGTTGTGTGTAAAATAAAGTCAATTATTTGTATTTCCGAATCCTCTAATTTTCTTAACACGCTGAAACGTATGTGCATTAAATTTGGCGCGTAAAGTGGAGTGAAAAGAGCGCTTAAACGTCGAAATATCTCAAACGGGATGGAAATGACGGTCAGTTTTCGTCAAAATCGACGAAATCATCGCGATTTGCGTGCTGTTGGGCTTGTTTCGACGCTGAAACGTCTGTGCGTTACATTTGGCGCGTAAAGTGGAGTGAAAAGAGCGCTTAAACGTCGAAATATCTCAAACGGTATGGAAATGACGGTCAGTTTTCGTCAAAATCGACGAAATCATCGCGATTTGCGTGCTGTTGGGATTGTTTCGACGCTGAAACCGGCGTGCATTACACTTGGCTCGTACAGTGGAGTGAAAGGAGCGCTTAAACGTCGAGGTATCTCAAAAGGGATGGAAATGACGGTCAGTTTTCGTCAAAATCGACGAAATCATCGCGATTTGCGGGCTGTTGGGCATGTTTCGACGCTGAAACGTGTATGCATTAAATTTGGCGCGTAAAGTGGAGTGAAAAGAGCGCTTAAACGTCGAAATATCTCAAACGGCATGGAAATGACGGTTGGTTTTCGTCAAAATCGACGAAATCATCGCGATTTGCGAGCTGTTGGGCTTGTTTCGACGCTGAAACGTGTGTGCGTTACATTTGGCGCGAAAGGTGGTGTGAAAAGAGCGCTTAAACGTCGAAATATCTCAAACGGGATGGAAATGACGGTTAGTTTTCGACAAAATCGACGAAATCATCGCTATTGGCGAGCAGTTATGCTTGTTTCGACGCTGAAACGGGCGTGCATTACATTTGGCGTGTAAACTGGAGAGGAAAGAACGCTTAAACGTCGAAATATCTCAAACGGGATGGAAATGACGGTTAGTTTTCGTCAAAATCGACGAAGTTACCGCGATTTGCGAGCTGCTCGGTGTCACGTCCCGCGCTCCGCACATGCCGTAACGAAAAACAGAAAATCTACAAACAACGCGAGTGACAGTTCGAACAGTCCAAAACAAACGCACGGTACAACAAAAAAAGAAATTCTTTGATAAAAGATTAATTAAACGTAGTTATATATGTCAGAGATGAAAGAACACCGGAGCCCTTGGAATTTTGGATAATCCCGCAACATTGTAACCTAGAGTTTACTATAGCTGTAATTAAACAATTGTAGTTATTCAATCCGATTGTAATTGTTCGAGAGTTGTGATAGTGAGCTTGCGCTCGAGGCGACAGCCAGTCGCCGTACGTAGCCGCGGTCACGGGATGAACGCTTTGTCTAACAAAGGTAATGGAGTAATTCTATAGCTCTCCTTAAAAGAAATATTTCGGGCGGCACGCGACAGAAAACATTCCAACGGTTTCTGTCCCGTGGCTCGCCACACGCAGACCCTATTCTTCGAGCAAGATGATTGCCAGATGTCGATGCGTCTCCGCAGTACATGTTCAGCTAGCCTGAGGGCCCGTTATAAATCTTAAGTCCTTCAAACAAACAATCTTTGCCCCAACTATGGGAAGACAGAGGATACCTATTTTTCCAACAAACAACGTCTCCCACTAGCAACTTCCCCTCTAGGGCGGCTAGCATCTTCCTCTAACCACCGATATGGAGATTAGCAGCTACGCCAATTTCCCTTACTTTCGGAACGAAGACTTTTCTCGACGAATCCGATGATCTCGTGTCCTTGGACACACCCCATATAGTTTTCCTCGGTGGCATCATCGGGACGGGAAAGGCAATTCTCTCGCGCGACCTCACCGACTAAAGTGCAGCGTCTTCGCGATCAGTGATTGTATCACGTTTTATTAACAAGGAATCAGACTTAGGCTTCTGTGAGCACGTTCCTTTTCTCATCCCGTTGGCCGCGGATTCGTTATCGAGCCTAAGACTAGCGTCACTAGAGCCGCGAGTGCCAAATCGCCGTGATCGATTATCAAGACTGTAATATCTCCATCATTGTAATAAACTACACCTGTGTGTACCGTACCAATGGCTAATTCCCGAGAAGATTTATTTGACGCCCACAACCCTACTCCTAGTGCTAATCCGACAAATATATTTTCTACCTTACAATTTATCCACGTGTTTTCTCTGTTTACACATCGAATAACCTCAACAGGTTATGGGCCCAGGGCTGTAAATTGCAAGGTAGCAACGTGAAGTGAATAAATTGTTAAAGTGTTGTGCTTAGTAAAATAAGGGATAGTGCTAAGATCGAGATGTTACGCGGCGAAGGAAATTGGCTCCAGTGGCTTTTGTTATGCGTACACTTTTGGAGGAAGATGACGACCTGATCAATGTGTGTGAAGGGAATCTGTGTCATCCAGGTAACAGCGCGGAGAAAGAAATCGCTCGTGAAAGATTTTTGAAAGCAAATCGATTAGCGAGAAAATTAATCATGACCTCAGTAGGAAAGAAACCGTTGGATCTTCTTTTATGTTGCACGACAGCACATGAAATGTGGAAAAAGCTGCATACAGTATATGACATGAAGTCGGATGAGAATTTAAATATGGTCCAGAAGCAGTTCTTCGATTTTAAATGGGAAGAATCTGAAAATGTCTCTTACAACCTATCAAAGTTGGAACTGATAGCGGCAAAGATGAAAGCCCTTGGGAGTGAAATTGGCGAGAAAATGCTGATAACACGCATTTTATCGGTGTTACCAAACAAATTCGATCATTTTCACAGTGCGTGGGATTCCGTGGAAGAAGAAAAGAAGACCTTAGACAGGCTTAGTACCAGGCTGATGACGGAAGAAATTAGATGGAAGAAAGACGACCAGGAAACATTGGTGGCACTGGTAACAAAAGGTAATAATTATGAAAGGGAACAGCAGAAGCAGTCAAGTAAACGTGAATACGAGAAACAAGGACCAAGCTGCTTTAACTGTGGAAAAGTTGGCCATCTAAAGAAGGATTGCTTTAGATGCTTTATATGCAAAAGGAAAGGCCACACCAGCAAAAACTGTTTTAAAAATAACAAAAGAAGCAACAGTAGAGACAACCAGGAACCTAGAAACCAAAATCGGGATCACAGCGGAATTGGTCTATTAGGAAGTACCTCAGCGATACAAACGGCAAACCCTGATGTTTGGATAATCGACTCAGGAGCTACGGATCACATGACAGGACGACGGGAATGGTTCAGCGTTTTCGCAGAAGTCGATAACACGGTGAAGATAGAGATCGGCGATGGTACGTTCATGGATGCGTGCGGCAAAGGAAAAATCAGAGTAGAAACTTTTGTGGACGGCAAATGGGTAACATGTACAATGAACGATATTCTACACGTACCAGGTATGAAAAGAAATCTGTTTTCGATTAGATCTGTCGCAAGAAGGGGCATAGATTTTTGCATTTCAAAGGAAGGGACCAATTGTATATTTTTACAAAATCAGAAAATAATAGCAAGAGGTTCTGTTATCGGAAATTTGTATAAAGCCATGCGAGTTATCATACCGTCAGTTTGTAATTTTAGCAATAGAGCAGAGTCAAACGCGGACACATTGCAGTTAACGGTTATGTCATCAGAACATCAGACATGTTAAAGAATTCTTAAAGAATTCAAATATGAAAGTCGTAGAGGATAATAACTTTTTCTGTGAAGGTTGCGCGTACGGGAAACAGCATAGATCGAGTTTTCACGAGAAAATCAATCGGGCTACTAAACCTCGCGAAATTATTTATACGGATGTATGTGGACCTATGGAAGTCGAGTCATTAGGTAAGAAACTGTATTTTCTGACATTTAAAGATGATTTTTCAAAATTTACAAAGATTTACTTCTTACGACGTAAGTCAGAAGTAATTGAAAAATTAAAAACTTTTTGCGTAGAAGTTGAAAATCAATTTAACGATAAGATTAAAGAAATTCATAATGATAGAGGGAAAGAATTCGAAAATAAAGAAGTCAAAGAATTTTTAAGAAGTGAGGGAATTAGGCACACAATTAACGTCCCATACACTCCTGAACAGAATGGTGTCGCAGAAAGGGAAAATAGAACAATAGTAGAGGCAGGTCGGTCGATGCTATATTCGAAACCAAATCTACCGCTGTTCTTATGGGCCGAAGCCATGAACACAGCAGTACATGTCATAAATAAGACGGGGCCGACAAGACAAGACGAGAAAACACCATATGAACTGTAGTACGGGAAACCGCCGAATTTAGAAAAGTTTAGGGTTTTCGGTACTGAGTGCTTTGCACACATACCTGCGGAGAAAAGAACAAAACTAGACAAAAAGGCTAACAAAGGATATTTGGTAGGCTATTTAGATGACGGACGAGGGTATCGAGTGTACGTGCCAACAGTAAAAAATGTAATATTAAGCCGTGACGTAATATTTAAGCCCGAACTAGAAAATGCGAAATTCGTAAAATTAAGTTTACCGAAAATTGTCGAGCGCGAAGATGTGAGTGCGCAGAGCGATAGAGCATGTACGTATGACAGTGCAGAGAGTGAACATGAAAAACAACCGCATGGAACTAGCGACAATGTGAGACAATTGAGAGATAGAGATAAAATCAAACGAACCGATTTTTATGGTAACCCAGTAACGTACGTAGCGGAAAAATTACCGGTGGATTTTAACGAAGCGATGAGATCCGAAAAGAAAGAGTTATGGGAAACGGCTATGAATGATGAAATGAAATCGCACCATGAAAATAAGACGTGGATACTTGTAGAAAAACCTAAAGATCAGAAGGTACTTAGCAATAGGTGGGTTTTAACGATAAAGCTAAATCCGGACAACTCGGAACGATACAAAGCGCGACTTGTAATAAAAGGGTGTTCACAGAAAGAAGGCATAGATTATAAGGAAACATATAGTCCCGTTGTTCGGTTTGACACAATTAGATTAATGCTCAGTATTGCAGCCAAAAATAATTTACACCTCGGACAGTTCGACTTTAAAACCGCATTCTTATATGGAAGTCTGAAAGAAGATATTTATATGAAACAACCTAAAGGTTATGATGATGGTACAAATCGCGTTTGTAAATTGCTAAAAAGCCTATATGGCTTAAAGCAGTCTCCAAGATGTTGGACGGAACGTTTCACAAAATTTATCTCGAACTTAAAATTTTATCAGAGTAACGCAGATCCTTGTTTTTATATTTATACAGAAGACGACAAATTAATGTTGATGACCATATACGTAGACGATGGACTGGTAGCAGCTTCAGACGAATCTTTAATTGATAAATTTTTCGATGATTTAAATAAAGAATTCAAAATTACGAGTTCGAAAGAAGTAAAGAGTTTTCTTGAACTTGAAATTAATAGATTAGAAGATGGTTCAATATTCATTCATCAGAGTAGGTATATCGAAAACATATTGGAAAAATTTAATATGAATGAGGCAAACAGTGTTTCTACACCTATCGAGATTAATTGGAACGAAAGTAACATAAGCGATAATGACTGTAACGCACCATACAGAGAAGCCGTAGGGAACTTAATGTTTTTACAAACCGTAAGTAGGCCAGATATTAGTTTTGCAATAAATATAGCGGCGAGACATTTAGAGAATCCAAACCAGTATCAATGGAAATTAGTCAAACGAATTTTGCGCTACATAAAAGGGACCGCAGACATGAGACTCTTATATACAAAAGCAGGCAGTCTCGAAACCTTTAGCGACGCTGACTATGCAGGCGACAAAGAAACAAGAAAGTCGACATCAGGCGTTGTATGTAAGTATGCGAATGCGGCCATCACATGGCAATGTAAGTGACAACATTGTATAGCTCTATCTACGACCGAAGCAGAATATGTCAGTGCAGCCTCAGGAGCGAAAGAAATTATGTGGCTAAAGAAAATATTTCTTGAATGTAAATTAGAGATCCTTAAGTATATGTTATGTGTAGACAATACTAGTGCCGTGAAATTAATTAAGAATCCAGAATTCCATCAAAGAAGTAAGCATATTGACGTAAGATATCATTTCTTGCGAGATTTATACAATAGAGGCGAAATTGATGTAACGTATGTAACGTATGTAACAAGCGAAGAGCAACTGGCAGATATATGTACAAAGGCGTTGCCAAAACAGAGATTTGAATATTTAAGAAAAAAGTTAGGTTTGAAAAGTAAAAAAGATATTAAGAGGTAATCGTTTGTAAACATGTAGAGTTTTTAGGGAGGGTGTCGAAGTGATTATTACTTCTCAAAAAAAAAGGAAAAACTCTACATGATCTGTTTAGTCTTCTAGTTTTTTTTTGTGTAATAAATTAATTTGTATGGAAAAGAGAAAGGCGGCTGGCAAATGTACTTGTGAAGGCATGGACAAATTAATTTTCAGATATTTACGACAAGAGTTAGAAAAATATTAAGAGATAATTTGTAAATTTGAGATAATTGTTTGTAGGGATGTAGAGTTTTAGGGAGGGTGTTGAAGTGGTTACCACTTCTAAGAAAACTCTACATCCGGTCTTTTTTAGTTTTCTCAAGCACTGAAGCCATCGACAGCGCGTAGACAAAAGACTGCGACGAAGTCAGGACATAAACAGTAGACAGGCGACGTTGGCTTCGGGGTTTTCAGTTATTAGGTAACACAGCTAGCGTGCGGATCTGGACCAGCTCAAATTGTATTTTTACCTATTACACTTCTATTTAAATATATTTTCTACCTTACAATTTATCCACGTGTTTTCTCTGTTTACACACCGAATAACCTCAACAATTAAATTATTTATTTCGATACACGCTGAATAGAATTTACAATTTACTATCCGGACTGATAACGCAATTACAAATATTTTATTTTGACAATGAAATGAGGACTTCGAAAAATCTTTAACTTGGTCGCGATTCCCTTTTTTATATTAAATTGCTAAAGTCCGCCGAAACGCAAAGTGCTACGCAAAACAACAGTAATGAACTCTATAACGTACGTAATTATAATGGACACTGTTCTGTGTTATAATGCTTATTTATAATGTCATCCCCACGGGGTGGTGATCTTCTGGGGGTATGCTTCCGTGGGAATCGGGATGTTGCAGTTTTGATTTCTTGAAGTCGTACGTGAGAGAATGCGAATTCTATCCTTCGACTCAGTTCCTGTCGGTCCTATGTTTCTGCTGAGGTAGCGTCTGGGTGGCCTGAAGAATTCCATGCTAATCTAATCTTTTTCTCGAGAACTCTCCACGTTAGTACCGTGAGAATTGTTTATGTTTTCTCCGGCATGTGCAAGGGCTGGTGGCTACAGCGTCATTATCATTTCGCTATTCGCTCGGGCAACACGCGCAGTCCGCTGTTCTCCCACAACGAGGTCCTCCTCCTTCGAGTTATTTTGCGTAAGTTTGGTTTAGATGGATATTTGCATATTATGGTTGTTTTCGTGATTTTGATCCTTTTTCCTTTTTGTTGTCTCCTTAGGCTTCGGTGATTGATGTTTGAACAATGTTTGTGGAGGCGTTTCTATCGGAGATTCTCATGCAGATTTCCCTGGTGCGTATTTTATCTTGTTTTTTTGTCCGCTTAATTCATCCTGTTTCGTTCTATTTAAACTGTATTGTGTCGTTTCAACGAAAGAGAAAGAGGGATTCCGAAGAACCTGTGGGCGACTCGGAAAGACCCCTCAAACGTATGCGGTGTTGTGATGAACCACAAGTACCAGAGTGGTCGGAGGAACTATTCGACATTGATGCCGAGGCCGTGGATTTCCCGTCGGAATTGAGTTTTGACAATCTTGCAGATGAGAGTTTCTCCGACGTAGACACCGTTGTGTTGGAATGGGAACCCCCTCTAGTTGAAGTTATTGATACTGATCGTTGTGTAAAAGTTCGTTTTGCCAATGAAATTCCCGTATAGGTTTTGGAGGCACATCTTCGTCACCATGCTTCTGGGAGAAAGGGAATATCCCCTGTTGTGCGTTATTGGTGTATGCGCGAGTTCAGTGAACTTTGACCTGGAGCTCCTTGCTTCGATTTTGATTTAGTGTAGCTGCTTCAATTTTGTTGGTTCGTTGTTTGACAGTCGTGGGTTCCTTATTATTATTTTGGATATATTTTGTTTATATGTTCAATATATATATATATGTCGGAGATGAAAGGAAAGCCGAAGCCTTTCCTTGGAAATTTTGGGAACATCCTCTAGTACCTTAGCCTAGATTTTATTATAGTTGTAATTGCTTAAGATTTGTAATAAGCGAGATTGGGTTCGAGGTGACAATCGGTCTCTGAACGTAGCCACGGTCACGGGATGGATGTTTTATCTAACGGAGGTCTGGAGTGGTTGTATGTGTTTTCCGAGAAATGTGGTTGTGGCGGCATGCGGCCTCGAGAGCGGGCCTAGCCACGTGTGATGTTGCCTCGGAGGTGCCGATGAAATGGGACATACATTGTATTAGTAATCAAAACTCCAGGCAGAAACTGCCTAGCAACGGCGTTTGGAACTTTCTCGATGCTTCCAACGAGTGTGCCTAGCAACGGCGTTTGGAACCTTCTCGATGCTTCCAAACGGGTATAGAAAACAAAATGCAATCGTACAGGAAGAAAAATCTCCACGAGGCTGGCATTCTTGCGATTGCCTTGGAAAGTGACACATCGAGCATTTTCGACGATCGCATTTGCGTCTAAGTTAGTTTCGCTTAGTGAGGAGTTATCCCGGTGACCGTGGATTCGTTTGAACTCAAACATTGCTAATAGTATTATTTAATTTAATTATTCGTAGATCGTATTATTCGTTAGGCTTAGTGTTTGTTAGACTTATTATTAGTTGTACTTATTATTTGTTAAGCTTAGTGATAGACCTGTATATACGTGTAAATAAAATCTCGGCTTTGTGAAACGATGGCTAGTCCACATGAAGAGTCGTCGCGCGCCCAAAATTCGAATCGTGATCCGACATCAGAAGTGGAATTAGAACCGTTTAAAGTGCTACAAGAGCAAATGGTCCTTATGCGCGAGTTAATTCAGACGCTAGCGCACAAACCGGGGGAGCAAAGACCGAGTACGGAATCTAAGGATGCAACGTTACCACGTTTTGACCCCGAAGGCGCGGGCGCCGATCCATCCGCGTGGTGCTCTCATGCTGATCTGATTTTGAAAGACCACCCGATGCAAGATAGTGCGTTACTTTCCGCTCTAAATCGCGCCCTAAGGGGTTCTGCTGCGCATTGGCATTCACAAATGGTGCGCGGTGGAAAGCTTACCTGGCCAACGTTTAAGGAACAATTTCTTTCGCGTTTTGGTGCAGAGAGACAGCCGCTTCGGCGATAATAAGGATATCCAGAGAACGACCGTCGGAGACTGAATCCCCAGGAGCGTACGGTAGTCGCCTCCGCTCCATGCTGCAGATGAAGTTGCAAGATCTAACGATGCCCGAAGTGATCAATGCCCTCGCCCTTTACATACTGAGTTCACAAGATCGACGCTTTCGGCGACTAACGCTCGCGAATAATATCAGGACGGAGGACCAATTTCATGATGAAATGAGGATTCTCCCTTGCAACGATCAGCCGACATTTTCGCCAAGAAATTCACTAACGGAACCTGAAGCTAAACGAAGCAGGCTATCAGTTCCTCGGATTAAGTGCTACCGCTGTGGTGCTCACGGACATAGGAGAACGGAGTGTCGCCTGCAAACACAAACGGGGAAGGAGCAGGATATACGAAACCCGAAGGAAAAACGACCAGCCGCATCGTCGAAGGTGACCTGCTTCAAATGCCACGAGGAGGGACATATCGCGCCTAATTGCCCATCATCGCGGAAAAGAAACTACGATTCCATTGACGAACGCCGGATCGACTCCTGTGTAGTGGAAGCTCCGGCTGGTAGATTAAGCCATCTGGGTGAGTCGTATCCATTTTACTTTGATTCTGGGGCCGAGTGTTCGTTAATCAAAGAGTCCCTAGCCTCGAAATTTTCAGGTAAAAGAATAACCGATGTGGTAGTAATGCGGGGGATCGGGAATACTTGTATTAAGAGTACACTTCAGATTTTGTCCACTGTTTGTATTAACGGTCTTACATTGGAGATAGTTTTTCATGTCCTTGCTGACGATTACCTAAAATACGACATCATGATTGGTCGCGAGATTTTGAGCCAGGGATTCGACGTAAATATCACGCAAAATAGCCTCGTTATTTGTAAAACAAAGGTCGTTAACGCTTGTGGTAAAGTCGCGGAAGATGCGGTCAACATTAACGAGGTTGACACTGATGTGATCGGTAACGATAAAGATCGATTAATCTCTGTTCTCGAAAAATTTAAAGAATCATTCATTACGGGTTTCCCGCGTACTCGCGTCAGTACGGGCCAGTTGGAAATACGGCTAATTGATCCCAACGTCACCGTGCAGAGAAGCCCTTACAGGCTTAGCGAGGAAGAGCGAAGAAGAGTACGCGAGAGAATAGACGAATTAATTAAAGCACAAATTGTAAAACCTAGTAATTCGCCGTTCGCGAGCCCTATGATACTCGTGAAGAAGAAGGACGGCTCAGACAGATTGTGTGTAAACTTTCGAGCGCTGAATAAAAATACGGTCGCGGATCGGTATCCCTTACCCCTTATTGCTGATCAAATCGCGAGATTGCAGAGTGCGAGATACTTCATTAGCCTGGACATGGCTAGCGGATTTCACCAGATTCCCATTCATCCTAACTCGACGGAATATACTGCGTTCGTTACCCCCGACGGTCAATACGAATACGTGACGATGCCGTTTGGGTTGAAAAATGCACCAGCCGTTTTCCAGAGAGCCATTTTCAAGGCCTTAGGCGACCTCGCTTATTCGTATGTCGTTGTTTATTTGGACGACGTTCTAATAATCGCCGACTCAATAGATCAAGCTCTAGAAAGGTTGCACACTGTACTAAACACTCTCGTAAACGCCGGATTTTCTTTCAATTTCGCTAAATGTTCTTTTCTGAAGACGTCGGTACTTTATTTGGGATATGTAATTCGTAACGGAGAAGTCCGTCCAAACCCGGGAAAAATACAAGCTTTGAATTCTTTACCTGCACCGTCGACCGTCACACAGCATAGGCAGTTCATAGGTTTGGCCTCTTACTTCCGAAAATTTATTCCTAAATTTTCACAAGTGATGAAACCCTTGTACGCACTCACTTCTAGTAACAAGCACATAACTTGGACGGACAGGCACGAAAAGATAAGACAACAGATAATTTCCGTTCTGACCGACGCGCCGGTGTTAATGATATTTGATCCCAATCGTCCCATAGAGCTACATACCGACGCTAGTTCGGAGGGGTATGGAGCTATTTTAATGCATAAAGTCGAAAAGGAAAACAGAGTCATCGAATATTATAGTAAAAGGACCAGTCCCGCGGAATCTAGGTATCATTCGTACGAACTGGAGACACTAGCAGTAGTAAGCGCTGTCAAGCATTTCCGACACTACTTACATGGACGGAAATTCTTAGTAGTTACCGACTGTAATTCTTTGAAAGCCTCCAGCAACAAAGTAAACTTAAACGACCGGGTTTATAGGTGGTGGGCTTATTTGCAAACATTCGATTTTGACATCATGTATCGAGAGGGTAAACGAATGGCCCACGTAGATTTCTTTTCGCGAAACCCCGTAGACTTGAATCGCCGTATGATAGACAAGGTCGCAGAGAAAGAGATTAATCTGGCCGAGATCTCCGAAGATTGGCTATTAGCGGAACAACGTCGCGATCCGCAAATCTCCGAAATCGTTAATAAATTACAGAACGAAGAGCTCGCGGAAGATATCGCGAATACCTACGAACTGCGATCCGGTACACTTTACCGTAAGATACAACGAAAGGGCAGAACCCTTTGCTTACCCATTGTTCCGAGAGGTTTTAGATGGTCCGTCATCAACCATGTGCATCAGTCAATTATGCACTTAGGATGGGATAAAACGCTCGAGAAGCTCTATGAGTATTATTGGTTCGAGGGAATGGCGAAGTATGTTCGCAAATTTGTCGAGAACTGCCATGCTTGTAGAGTTTCGAAGGCTAGTTCAGGTAAAATACAGGCTGAACTGCATCCTATACCTAAGACCGGCATACCGTGGCATACGGTGCACATGGACATAACGGGCAAGCTGAGTGACAAGAATGACTCGAAAGAGTATGTCGTCGTCTTGATCGATGCCTTTACGAAATTCGTGCACCTACATCACACACGCAAATTGGATTCGCTTAGCGTTATCAAGGCACTTAAGTCCGCCGTGTTTTTGTTCGGTAGTCCCTGTCGGATAATAGCAGATCAGGGTAGATGTTTCACGGGCCGGGAATTTCAAGAATTCTGTGCAAGCAAACAAATCAAAGTTCATTTGATCGCGACCGGTGCATGTAGGGCCAATGGGCAAGTAGAACGTGTTATGAGCACGTTAAAAAATATGTTCACAACGGTAGAAACGACCGGGCGTTCATGGCAAGACGCGATCGGGGAGATGCAATTGGCTTTGAATTGCACCATCAACCGCGTAACCAAATCGAGTCCTTTAGAGTTATTGATTGGTAGAGCAGCAAGACCGTATGACTTATTACTACCTGATAACATCGAGGAAAAAGAAATAGATATCTCCAGTGTAAGACAACAGGCAATAAAAGAGATGGAAACTAGTGCTAGGTATGACAAAGAGAGATTCGATAAAACCAAAGCTAAAGTAGTTAGGTTTAATCTCGGTGATTTGGTACTACGCCAAAATGAAGAAAGGAACCAGACAAAATTGGATCCAAAATTCAGGGGTCCGTTTGTGATATCGGAGGTCCTGGAAGGAGACCGATATACCTTGAAAACACTGGATGGGAAAAGGTCATACAAGTACAGTCATGACAGGTTAAGGAAAATGCCGGATAGTTGCATTCCTGCGGAGTTGGATGTCTGTTGTGATGACGAGAACAGTGACCATGGCGATGTGAGTACCCCGATCCCAGAGGATCGTAGAATTATATGAGCCCAGGTGCGGCCATGGGATGGAGTTCAGTGCGGTCAGGCACTGGAAGTGACGATGTCACGAAGCTGGGAGCCGGTTTAGTACCGACAGCGACAATGTCACGAGGTTGGAGCTGGTCTAGTACCGACAGCGACAATGTCACGGATTTGGAGCTGGTCTAGTACCGACAGCGACGATGTCACGAAGCTGGAGCTGGTCTAGTACCGACAGTGACAATGTCACGATGCTGGAGGCGGTCTAGTGTTGACAGCGATCGTGTTACGAAGCTGGTTATGTAACGAACATTGAGAGTATGTGCGATTCGAAGGATGAGACCCATTTGGGTGTGAAATCGAGAATGGTCCGTCATGTCATTACGACCCGACTGAAAGCACGCAGAATGCAACTGGCACTTTGAATGCTAATCACAATGATACTAATCTTGTTTCCTTTTGTTTTGTTGACGAAGGTACACCCGAGGACGTGTGATAGTCAGGATGGCCGTGTCGGAGATGAAAGGAAAGCCGAAGCCTTTCCTTGGAAATTTTGGGAACATCCTCTAGTACCTTAGCCTAGATTTTATTATAGTTGTAATTGCTTAAGATTTGTAATAAGCGAGATTGGGTTCGAGGTGACAATCGGTCGCTGAACGTAGCCACGGTCACGGGATGGATGTTTTATCTAACGGAGGTCTGGAGTGGTTGTATGTGTTTTCCGAGAAATGTGGTTGTGGCGGCATGCGGCCTCGAGAGCGGGCCTAGCCACGTGTGATGTTGCCTCGGAGGTGCCGATGCAATGGGACATACATTGTATTAGTAATCAAAACTCCAGGCAGAAACTGCCTAGCAACGGCGTTTGGAACTTTCTCGATGCTTCCAACGAGTGTGCCTAGCAACGGCGTTTGGAACCTTCTCGATGCTTCCAAACGGGTATAGAAAACAAAATGCAATCGTACAGGGAGAAAAATCTCCACGAGGCTGGTATTCTTGCGATTGCCTTGGAGAGTGACACATCGAGCATTTTCGACGATCGCATTTGCGTCTAAGTTAGTTTCGCTTAGTAAGGAGTTATCCCGGTGACCGTGGATTCGTTTGAACTCAAACATTGCTAATAGTATTATTTAATTTAATTATTCGTAGATCGTATTATTCATTAGGCTTAGTGTTTGTTAGACTTCTTATTAGTTGTACTTATTATTTGTTAAGCTTAGTGATAGACCTGTATATACGTGTAAATAAAATCTCGGCTTCGTGAAACGATGGCTAGTCCACATGAATCGTGATCCGACATATAATTTGATAATTTTGGATTTGTTGCATAGTATTGGAAGTATTGTCTCTAATATTTACTAGGTTATTATATGTTTGGTATATATGTTTATACTTATATGTAACTCTCCAAGTTGTTGCGGCGTTGATTGATTTGATCGCTAGTTTAAAATATATTTATATATACATATATCCCTGTTGTTTCAATTATTTTGCATAGAGTGGTTTTCCTTTCTTGTTACGGCACGTGCGGAGCGCGGGACGTGACAATTGTATTAATGAAGGAAAAATCGAATCTGTGTGAATCGATTAATTATCAACCCCAAACCTACATCAATTAACAAAACTATATATTTGTTATAAAATGGTTATTTAACTATTTACTTTATATAATTAAATCATCATTATTAAAGTTGAAAAATGCAATAAATGATATCACTAATTGTAAGTGCTAGATATGGGTAATTGATAATAATCAGTAATTAGTAATGGTAGTACAATCAGTCTTGTGAAGTATTTGGAAGTAGTCATATGTGAAATTATTTGGCTTCGTTTAATTGGTCAATATTGATAATGCTTTAGTATCCAAAATTAATGTACAATTATGAAGATTGCAAACATTACTTGTAAGAAGATATGATTTATTTGTGCATTTTTCTCTTTTAAAGATCAGATGTAGTTCATGACGTACAATTAGGTTTATAATATTTTCGAAATTCTGTTCTTCAAATGATTAATATTTTTAAAGCGTATTGATAACAGCATATTAGAATTTTTAACGTTATATGTGTACATTAAGTTGTGTTTATTATTTACTCACCACATAGTCACAAATATTACGGTAATACATAGCCAAATTAAAGCACAATCGATGATTAACTCTTGCACGACTCTCTGGATCCTTCGGGTATAGTTTTCCTACTGTGTCATATTTGTCGCCAAGATATTGTAGAATAGCATTACTAGCATACACGTGTATTAAAACAGAAAGAAATTTTCTTATTATTTTAATATTATCGAGTCCTCAGTCTTAATATAGTTTATGCGATATAATTATTAGATTATGGATTCAAAATTTTGTTTTTAATTATCGAATGTGTTCCTCCAATCCATTGCATTTAAGATAAAACATTACTATGTTCGTATCGACATAATATTTATATATAATTTGTAAGATTGCAATTTAATTTAATTTAATTTATGAATTAATGCATTACTTTAATGTCATTTTAATATTTAGTAATCAGTGGGTATAATATTATTTTCATAAAAAATTTCATAAAAACTACCCTTTTATAGTAAATCCATCAATGTTTTTCTCTTTACTAAAGTAGACGGAATAATTTATGTTTTAAGTAAATTTGTACCTTTCTCCCATTATAAGATCGTCGTCGACTAACAATTTTTTCTTTTTTCATATATTAAAAATATTTATTAAGTAGCCTTAATTATATTAAATAGTAGTGTGTCATTAATATAAGCATACTTGTGCATATTCGTTTGTCATGTGATCTCCTTTGCCAAAGTCCATTTCGATTAATTCATATTGAATATTTAAAGCTTTTAATGCTTCGCGACAGGCAAGAGATGGTGGTCCATCGGAAACGCTATACAGTTTCATTATTGACCTGAAACAAAAGATATTTGCTTTACAATAAATATATAGGCAAATGTTTTGTATAATAATTTATTTTTATGTTAATGATATAGTTATTCATACTTGTGGTACTTCTTTCATACATATTTTAGTAGTTACATATAAATATATTTATTGCGTAGCCGCAGTCACGGGATGAACGCTTTGCCTAACAAAGGCATGGGGTAATTCTATAGGTTCTCCTTAAAAGGAAATAGTTGTAACACTCGACAGTAAACATTCCAACGGTCTCTGCCCCGTAGCTCGCCACACGCAGATCCTATTCTCCGGGCAGGATGTTTACCAGATGTCAACGCGTCTCCGCAGTACGTGATCGGCTGGGCCAAGGACCGTTATAAACACTAATATCTAGTTACCTAAAAGTCCTTCAAACAGACAAAACAGTCATTGTCCCAACTACGGGAAGATAGGGAGAGACCTATGTTTCAACGAACGGCGTCCCCCACTAGCAGCTTTCCCTGGAGGGCGGCTAGCATCTTTTCTAACCACCGATATGGAGATTGACCAATTAGCAGCAACACCAATTTCCTCGCCTTCTGAACGAAGGCTATCCTCGATGAATCCAATGATCTCGTGTCCTTAGACACAGCCCATCACAGCTTTCCTCCGCAGCATCAGCGCGACGGAAAAGTCATTCTCTCGTGAGGTCGTACTAGCGAGTTACTTAGTGTCTGTACGCTCGGTGGATATTCCACGTTATAACAAAGAGTCCGACTTAGATATTGTGAGCATGTTCATCCATCATCACCGTTGACCGCGGATTCGTTATTGAACCTAAGTTCATTGTCATTAGTTTCTCGAGTACCTGATTACCACGGTTACTTGTCTAATTCTATAATAATCGTATTTGCACTGGTCGATGTCTTCTCTATTGCATAACGACAACGTGTAATCCGAACGAAGATTCGTTTAACGCCCCTAACTCTACTCCTAATGTAAACCCGACATCAGAAGTGGGATGAGTGCCGGTTATACCAGTGCAAAAGCTTACGACCATCGTGCGCGAGTTAATTTAGTCGCTAGTGCAAAAATCGAGAGTGGAACCTAACAATTTTTCGCCACCGCGTGTTAACCCTGAAACCGCGGGCTTCGACTCCGCTGCATGGTGCGGAGCTGCCAATCTGATCATGGAGGAAAATCCTTTACAAAGCAGTACCCTGAATATAATTTCAATAACGAGTGTCGAATCGACTTCTACGTAGTGGAGGCAACCAACTGGTAGATCAAGTCATCCGGGGAGTCGTTTCCATTTTACTCCGATTTTGGAGCCGAGTGTTCGCTAATTAAAGAATCCGTAGCCTTGAGAATTTCTGGCAAAGGAACGATTGATATAGTAGTAATGCGAGGAATAAGAAATATTTGTACTAAACGTACCCCTCAGATTTTGTCCGTTGCAGGTGTTACTGGTTAGAGATAAATTTTCGTGTCCTCGCTGATAGTTATTTAAAATATGACATCGCGATTGATGTGAAATTTTAACCTAAGGTTTTGACGTAATATTACACAAAAATAGCCTCGCTATGTGTAAGACATAAATAATTAATGCCTGTAATAAAACCGCCGAAACGAGATCGATGTTAATGAAGCTGAGAACGAGGTACGTGATAGTGATAAGAGTCGATTAATCTTTCTTTTCGAAAGATTCAGAGATTCATCCGTTACGGGCTTCCTACGTACTTGCGTAAATACAGGCGAGTTAGAAGTACAATTAATTGATCCTAACAATACCGTACAAGGAATTCTAATAGACTTCGCGAGGAAGAGCATAGAACAGTACGTGAGAGAATAAGCGAATTAATTAGAGCAAGAAAAAATCACAAGGCCTAGTAATTCACCGTTCTGGAGTCTTATGTTACTCACGAAGACGAACGATGGTTCAGATAGATATTGTGTAGATTTTCAAGAATTAAATAAAAAATGCGGTCGCGGATCGGTATCCTTTACCCTTATTGCGGATCAAATCGCGAGATTGCAAAAGCGAGATACTTTTATTAGTCTGGACGTGGCCAGCGGGTTTCACCAAAACCCTATTCACCCTAATTCTAGAAAGTATACAGCATTGGTTACCCTCGATGGACAGTTTGGACAATAAGTTATTGTTTTCTTCAAATTCTTTTTTGTGCCTTTGTTCGGTCCATCCGACGTCTTTTATTTGTCGGAGATGTAAGGAAAACCGGAGCCTTCCCCGTGCACTGTTGGGAGAGTCTTTATTGCTTTAGCCTGGACTTTATCATAGCTGTAATTAAAACAATTGTTGTCATTCAATCTGATTGTAATACTTCGATATTTGCGATAGCGAAAGTGGGTTCGAGGGTGACAACTGGTCGCCGAACGTAGCCACGGTCACAGGATAAACGTTTTTGCCTGATGAAGGAATCAAACTTCAGACAGAAACTGCCTAGCAACGGCGTTTGGATCTTTCTCGATGCTTCTAAAGAGTATACAACAAACTTTTGACAGAAACTGCCTAGCAACGGCGTTTGGAACCTTCTGGATGCTTCCAGCGAGCATATAACAAACAAATGCATTTGTACAGCGAAAAACAGATTTTGATCTGATATTCATTCGTGTGATCGCCTTGGAAAGTGTTACATCGAGCTAATTTACCGAGTGTTTCAACAATTGTATTTTTGTGTTTAAAATTATCCTAAGTTTAGTAAATAGTTATCCCGTTGGCCGTGGATTCGTTAGAACTCAGGGACATTGTTAATAGCGTTAATTAAATTCATTATTCGTTAAACTTGTAACTCGTAAAAACCAATCATTCGTTAATCTCATCATTCGTTAAACTTATTCTTCGTAAAAACGATGGCTAATTCAAATGAAGAATCGTTGTGTGCCTTAAATTCTAATGTTAATCCGACATATATATGTCGGGTTTACAGTAGAATTAGAGTGAGGGCGTGAAACGAATCTTCGTTCGGATTACACGTTGTCGTTATGCAATAGAGAAGACATCGACCAGTGCAAATACGATTATTATAGAATTCGACAAGTAACCGTGGTAATCAGGTACTCGAGAAACTAATGACAATGAACTTAGGTTCAATAACGAATCCGCGGTCAACGGGATGATGGATGAACATCGCTCACAATATCTAAGTCGGATACTTTGTTATAACGTGGAATATCCACCAAGCGTACAGACACTAAGTAACTCGCTAATTACGACCTCACGAGAGAATGACTTTCCGTCGCGCTGATGCTGCGGAGGAAAGCTATGATGGGCTGTGTCTAAGGACAACGAGATCATTGAATTCGTCGAGGATAGCCTTCGTTCAGAAGGCGAGGGAAAGTGGTGTTACTTGCTAATTGGTCAATCTCCATATCGGTGGTTAGAAAAAGATGCTAGCCGCCCTCCAGGGAAAGTTGTTAGTGGGGGACGCCGTTCGTTGAAACATAGGTCTCCCCTATTTTCCCGTAGTTGGGACAAAGACTGTTTGTCTGTATGAAGGACTTTTAGGTAACTAGATCTTAAGATTTATAACGGGCCTCGGGCTAACTGAACATGTACTGCGGAGACGCATCGACATCTGGCAATCATCTTGCTCGAAGAATAGGGTCTGCGTGTGGCGAGCTACGGGACAGAGACCGTTGGAATGTTTACTGTCGCGTGTTACAACTATTTCCTTTTTAAGGAGAACCTATAGAATTACTCCATGCCTTTGTTAGGCAAAGCGTTCATCCCGTGACCGCGGCTACGTTCGGCGACTGGCTGTCGCCTCGAGCCTAAGCTCACTATCACAAATCTCAAACAAATACAATCGGATCGAAAGACGACAATTGTTTAATTACGCCTACGATAGAATCTAGATTACGGTGTTAGGGGATTATCCTGAAGTTCCAAAGGGGAGGCTTCTGATGTCGGATCTCATTCCGACATATATAATTAATTAAAAGGAAAATAGCAAATCAAACAAATATATTTAACAAACATAAGATAGAACATTTTTTTATATATTGCATAACAAATACACAAAACGACAACAACGCAACAACAAACGCTACGCTAAGAGCCGACTTTAAAACAAGAGGTGTAGGTGGCCCGTGGAGCGAGGAACTCATCTTAGCTAACGGGCCCAGAGAGTGTGTTTTCGCGCAAGGTTCATCTACAACACCGCATACTGTGAGGTGCTTGGGTTCTTAGACTCTTTCTCTTGGGTGAAACGACACAATACGTTGAAATGAAGACGAGGCTGGGGATGTTAACGGTTGGCAGACAAACTGCGCGCAGAAATCTGCGAAATCTCCGATAAACACTCCGCAAAGTATTGATTCCGAAATAATGCCGAAACTAAGGCTAAAGGAAAGGAAGTCGAAATCGTGACATATCCGATATCCATCTAAACAAACTTACGCAAAATGGCGGAGGAGAACAATTGACGGGCCTGCGTGTGCCGGCGAAATAACGAAAATGTGACACTGGCAACCAGCCCATGCCGGAAAACACTGAAGCGGCTACCGCGGCCTTAACGTGGAGGAAGTTCTCGAAAAACCAGGTTAGCGATCTTCGAGCCACCCGAACACTACACTAAACGGCCGCAGGACGGCGGGGCCAGTCGAGGATAAATTCGCATTCTCACGTGCGACTTCGAAAATCCAGGCTGCGATATCCGATCCCGGAAACGCCTGAATCACCGCACGTGAAGGATGACGTGTAAACCAAACGTGCAACACGAGATAGTCGTGCGTTAGCCGGTTGGCTATGGCACTTGCGCGTTTTCGACGACTTTAGCAATTTAATATAAAGTCGCGACAGATAATTTTCGAGAATCTGTCAAAATAAAATGATGCGTTATCAGTCGAGATGTCATTGGCAAAAATTCTGGCGTGTATCGAAATGAACTGGTGTTGATTTATTCGATGACAATAAACAGAGAAGCTGCGATGAACAAACGTAGTGAAAATGACCCAAATATAGAGTGTAATGGTAAAGCCCCCGGTTGAGCTGGTCCAGACGCTTCTGGCGGCTGGCCCGAAATAACGTCACTGTCTACTATTTATGTCTGACTTCATCACGATCTTTACACACGCTGTCATCGGTAGAAAACTAAAAGAGCAGGATGGGGTTGCGCGGAAGTGGTGACACGCTCAACACCACTACAAAACTCTGCATTATCTCCAGAACACAGGTATCTAGCCAATATTTTTCACAACTCTTGTCGGCAAATATCTGAGAATGGTTGTCAGTAACAGCTGCAAACACGGCCCCGCCGGCCTGCTTTTACATACAAGTAATTTGACCCGCAAAAAAAAACTTGAAGATTTAAACAGATAAATGTGGAGACACTTAAGCAGTAGCAATCGCTTCGTGCCACAAAAGACTCCTGCATGGCGTGACCCGCATAATAACTCTTTTGCACAAACCTTAAGCTATTCCGGAATGCCGGTTTTAACGGCGCCTGCCGGTTACTGGCGCCGTTACATACATTACATCAGGCCTGGCGCCAAATCGCAAAATGACAATATTTACGTCAGCCAATAACACTTCTTTGATGAATACGTTCTGATTGAGCGACACTATGGATGCTCTGGTACATTCGAAAATATTTTCTTTTAACCACATATTCACGCAAACTCACCGAACTGCTGTTTATGACCTGCTTTCGGTGTGAATAGGCATACCAATGACCGATACTTACATTGCCGTAATGATGACGCATTACGCTACGGCACGCCTGATGTCATTTCTTTAACAACGATAGCCTGCGCGAGTCGGCGTCGCTAAAAGAACTGAACACCTTTATAAGAATATGCCGATCCCATATGGCGCGAAATTGGATGATATTCCGTGATGCAGTTTGAACTGTCGCCGCCATTGTCTGACTGCGGCACGACCGGACACCGGCTGTGTGCGTTGTCGGCCGCTCAAAGCATGTTACTGCGTTGGTAGTGCGCCGACAAAGTGTAGAAACACTGTTTTCGATATGCCTACTGCGACGAATGAAATATTGAACATCTTCAATCTGTAATTTCAAGTTCAGAAAACTTTCTTTTGCTAACAAATTCACGTAGTACAATTGTATTTAAATCGAAACATCGGTAAATTCGTCTGAGCTGCTACCGATCCGGCGTATATGGTCATCGGCACGACAATTTGATAGTGTGCCAGCCATGACAACAAAACGAGATACCGCGTTACTCTGACAAAGAGCCACGAGTTCGAGATCGTACGGTAACGTTAAAATCGCGGAACTGCTTAACCATATGAGCACAGCAATTTGAAACGCGACTGCATTGCACGGAACAATTTCATGTAAATAATGTCTTCTTTCCGAACTTCCGTAAAAATGCGGTTTTAAAGAACTGTCCCGAGTGTAAACGACACGGCTGCAGCTACTGAGCATTATCTGGTATTCAAACCGGTGGCGGACTATATAACCACGCAATCATGCTAACTCTGTGAACACCCTTTTGAGAATCGCGCTTTATCGTTCCGGTGTCGAATTTAACGTAAACCCGCCCACTTTAGTACCTTCACGATAACGGAGTTTTCTGTGTCGTGTAGCGCATGGTTAGCATTCATTTATCATTCGCCAGCCGTTTCGCAACCTTCTTTCGGACTCTCGCTCATCACCGGCCTTTACGTTACTGGGGCCCTGCATAAAAATCGGTTCCGTTGTTTATCTCTCCAATTGTCTCACGACAGTTCATGTTCGCTTCTACTGCATATCGTACGTAATAACAAACATTTTCGTGAAAACAGTACGCATTTTCAGTTCGGCTTAATATTGTAAGCAATCGCCATTTTGTTGACATACTCGTGCCGTCATCTAAGCAACACCCGTATCTGTTAACGCTTTTGTCAGTTTTCGTTCTTTACTCCGCAGTGTGCCAGCACTGACCGCAAAACCCCAAACAAATTAAAACGCGGTTTCAACTGCTACGGTTCATATGGTGTTTTCGTCTTGTCATTGTGACATTGCTGCTGTTCGCTCATTGGCAGTATGGTTTCGAGCTCATAGCGTCGACCGTGCCTACTGTTCTATTTTCACTGCTGCGACACCATTACTGTTCGGGAGTAACAATGGGACGTTAGTATTGTTAGCATTATAATGCCGAGAATAACGCTGGGTGCTGCACTCCATCGTATGAACAACGATAACATGGATTAAGTGATTTTCAACTTCTACGCAAAAAGTTTTTATTTTCGGTACTTCGACTGCGTCGTGAAACCGAAATGCCTGCAGCCGAAATTTTGATAAATCTTTAAATAAAACTGGTTTCTTTAATGACAGACATGCGTCCGTATAATAATTTCACGGTGAGTCGCCCGTTGACACTGCCATTGGCTTCCTTCTTTGTTTCCCACACGCTTTCTTCACGAAAGAGGTTATTACATCTCGACTTTCGCTGTTGGTACTGAGACTAGCAGCATATCTGATATTCTGACGGTTGCCAGCCGTTCGTGCCACATATTGCAATCGCGTTTGACTTCTGCTCTGTGCTAGTACAGGCTGACTTTGATGTCAATAAAATGACTTTGCCGCAAATTTCCGGCCAAGCAGAACACTCTTTAACTGTATTTTCGATTTTAACAAAAATGCCGCAATTGGTCCTTTCACAATGCAAAATCTAAAGCTTACTATTGCGACCCGAATCTGTCGAAAACAATTTCTTTCATACCTGTGCGGCATAATGACCATCGTTCATTTACGCTCGACTACTACATTTTTCACACGTCAGCGAATACCACGCATCTGCATCGCCGATCTATATTTCACCACCGTTGCTCGACAACAAAAACGAACCGCTAAAATAAACTCAGCTAAATGTGATCAGTCGACAGCATCCCAGGCGGGGTTTGCCGTTTATCGCGGTACGCACCAACAATTCACGCTGACCGGTGGCACCGCCAGTTCTGCCGACGCTTCTTTGTTGACACGAACGATTTTTGCTGGTATTGACACTACTGCGCCATAAATACAAAGCAATCATGCTGAAATGATATCACGGTTAAAGCGGCAGGACCGCGTTTCTCATCGTTACACGTTTACTGTTTAACTGCGCTGTTCCCATGAGCCGGCTGCCTTTGTTGCCAGTGCCAATACCGCGGTGTAACCTTCCGTGTCGTCGTCGGCCTGGTACTGAAGCGATACCAGATAACAACAACACCGCGGTCACACGCAGTCGAATTTGTTTGACGGCACCGTAGAGTGCGTCGTTATCGGCAATTTCTCCCCGAAGGCTTTTATCTTTGCTTGCTTATCATCCCGGCACGACAGGTTGTGAAGACGTTGCAAGTTATTTCCCATTTAGAACTGCTTCTGAACATGTTGAAACGCCGTCGACTCGTACTGCTGTATGCGGCTTTCCCGCATTTAAACAGTAACGATAAACGGCACGCCAAGAAGATCAGCGGACGCTGCTGGTCATGTTGACACTGTAAGCTGTCGATAACGCTCGAAGTCTTTCACGGCATTTCTTTTATCGCTGTTACGGATGACACCGTTCCTTCACGTGATAGATAAAATATTCTCAAAGTTCACGCCAACAAAACCGCTGAGCAATTTCGCTAAGCCGCGTAAGCTGTCGTCTTGGCATATCACTACGCACTGAAGCACGCCCGGCAATTTCGCCTGCGTTAACTGCAACACCTGAATTATAACCTGGGCCGGGAACGATTCATTCGACAATGAAACGAAGGCTGCGATGCGTAACGGGTGAAATATGTTTGTCAGTTAGCGGGAAGCTGGGGTTGTGGGCGTCGAATAAATATTTCTCGAGGTGCCATTGTTTATTTTACACGGAATGATGGTTTATTACGTGATGAATATTACGATCGATAATCATTCACGGCGGTTTATAAACCGACACGCTGGTCTTGGGCTTTCGACCAGCTGTCGCATAACGAAGATGAAAGGGCGATATTTCACAGCACAAGTCTGTTACTTCGTTAATAAAACGTGATGCAATCACTGATAACGAACGCTACGCACAGTCGTGAATATGCACGACGGCTGCTGTCCCGATGATGCCACCGAAGAAACTTGTGAACCGTGTCAGGGTACGAATCGTCGGCAGACTAAAATCATCTTCGTTCCGAAAGTAAAGAGGAAATTGGCGGCAACTGCTGTCTCCATCTCGACGGTTGAAGATAGCAACCGCCCTGAAGGAAGTTGCCCAGTGAAGACGTTGTTTGTTGAAAAAAATAGATGCTCCTCTCTTCCCCGCTCAGACGAGGCAACCAGGCATTTGAAGAACTTGGAGGCCGCCAACGGGCCTCCTTTAACTGGTACGTAACTGCTGCGAGACACATCGACATCACCAGCATCATCTTTAACTCGAAAACCAGAAGACTCTGCGTCAACCGGCAGCCACGGACGAAACAGGTAGATATTTTCTGTCACGTGCCGCCCAGCTAACGAGAAGGCTATTACTCCGACCCGCACCTTTGTTGAACAACGTTAAATCCCGGCGAACCGCACGGCCGCACGGCGACACTGTCTTGAAAACGCAGCTCTGTCTGGCTTCTCGAACAGTAATCGGATGACAACTGCGGTGTTTATTACGGCATATTAAACTTTCACGGGTGTCGACGCGGGGATTATCCAAAATTCAAGGACTCGGTATTCCGACATATACCAGCTTTACGTTTGGTAATCTTTGTCGAAACTGTTTGTTATTGCCGTGCGTTTGTTTGAACATTCAGGCTGTCGCACTTCGTAATTGACCACTCCTGTTTTTCGTGAGGCATATATCTGGGACGTCAAGCGACGCTTTCACAGCACTTTTACGCGCCCAAATGCGGTAACAAAGTGGACGACAGCTTTCAGCGTCGCTTCAAGCCGTTTAGTTTCAACGTGGCGTCGCTTCTGGAGACGAAAATACACCCGTTTGAGTATTACGACGCCCACCCAGTTTAGCGCCAAATGCAATGCACACACGTTTTCAGCGTCGTAACAAGGCCAACGTTAAAGCTGGCAAATGCGACCGATTTCGTCGATTTTGACGAAAACCGACGCCATTTCTATCCCGTTTGGAGATATATCGTGACGTTTAAGCGCTTCTTTCACTGCACTTTCCGCGCCAAAGGTAATGCGCGACACACGTTGCAGCGAATCGGAAACAATCCCAACGCCTCGCAATGCGATGATTTCCGTCGATCTTGACGAAATCGACCGTCATTTCCATCGGGCCGCCGAGATACCGCACTCGACGTTTGGCGCTCACTCGCTTCCACTGTACTTACGCGCCAAATGTAATGTCACACATTTCAGCGTCGAACACAGCCCAAGCGGCTCGCTGAGAATCGCCGACCATTTCGTCGATTTTGACGAAAAACGATCGTCATTCCCATCCCGTTTGAGATATTTCGAAGTTTGCTTTCTTTCATTGCACTTTACGCGCCAAATTTAATGCATAAACACATTTCAGCGATCGAAACAACCCAAGGCTGGCAAATCAGTGAGATTCCGTCGATTTTGACGAAAATCGACCGTCATTTCATCCGTTTGAGGCATATTTCGACGTTTAAGCGCTTCTTTCACTGCACTTTACGCGACAAATGTAATGCACACAACGTTTCAGCGTCGACAAGCCAATGCGCAAAATGCGACGAGTTTTTGACGTAGAACTGACCGTCATTCCATCCCGTTGGCTAGAATAAATTTTGACTTTAAGCGCGCATTCACTGCACTTACGCGCCAAATGGTACGTAACATTCAGCGCTCGAAACAAGCTCAACGGCTCGCGAAATCGCAGATGATTTTTCGTTTTGACGAAAAATGGACGGTCATTTCCATCCGGTCAGATCTATATCGACGTTTGCTCTCAACTTTTCGCACTTTACGCGCCAATATGATAATGCACACACTCAGCGTCAAACAAGCCCAATCTCGCAAAATGCGATATTTCGTCGATTGTGATGAAACTGACCGTCATTCATCCCGTTTGAATATTTCATTTAAGCGCTCTTTCACTCTCCCCTACGCTACCCGCCAAATGTACATTGATTTCGTGTCAGCGTCGAAACAAGTCCAACGGCTCGCGAAATCGCGATGATCACAGCTTGTCCTCATCTCTGCGCCCTTTCACTGCTTTACGCGCTGCGCGGTAGCGGCAACGCTGCAATCGCGCCATTCGTCGATTTCGACGAAAACTGACCGTCATTCCTCCCGTTTAATATTTCGACGTTTAAGCGCTCATCTTTCACTGCACTTTACGCGCCAAATGCAATGCACAACATGTTTCTTGCGTCGAACAACCTCAACGGCTCGCAAATCGCGACCGATTTCTAAAATGGTTTTTGACGAAAATCGACCGTCATCTGCATCTCGTTGAGATATTTCGACGTTTAAGCTTTTCTTTTTCACTTTGCACTTTGCCGCCATGCGATTAGACCCCGGCGAAACCGGAAAATGCGGTAGATGGGCGCGAGAGCACCGTATTTCCTTGCCGTTATATTTGTTTTGCTCTTTTCACTACGCTTGCAGCGGAAACAAAGCCCAAGCCCTGCTCGCAAATCGCGATATTTTCGGCGATCACGAATAAGCTGACCTTCATTTCCATCCCCGTTGGTATATCTCGACAGTTTAGCGCTCTTTTCACTGCACTTACGCGGCCAATGTGCGCCGGTTTGGGAACAAGCTGGCAACGCGCAAGTATCGCGTTGATTTAAAATAGAACTGTGAAAAACTTACCGTCGTTTCCATACCATTCGATGTTACGACGTTTAACGCTTCAGCACTACGCCCATGCTTTACGCCAAATGACTGCACGTTTCGGCATTAGTAAAACTGGCGCTTTCACGGAAGTATCACGTGCTGGCTGTCGTTTTCCATCGTTCAGCCGACGTTGCTTTGCTTTCCACCACCACGCCAGGTAGCGGCACGGCTCGAGCAGGCTAACGCTTTAAATACGATGATTCGTCGTTTTTGAAAGAACACGACCGTCATTTCCATCCCGTTTGAGACATTTCGACGTTTGCAGCGCTCTTTCCCTACACACACAATGTAATACACGCCATTCAGCCAAGCCAAGCTGCAACTGCTCAAAATCCACAACGATTTCGAATAACGAAACGACCTCATTCCCCCTGGTATTTCACGTTTGAGCGCTCTTCCTTTCACTATACGCGCAAAAACTGCCAATGCGCCCACCCAAAACGACACCACCCTGAGTATTTCGACGTTAACGCTCTTTCACTGCACTTACACACCGAAAGGCAATGCACACACGTGTTGCCTTGAACAGCCCAACACCCCAAATCACGGTAAATTCATCATTTTGCACCGACAGCGTCCGTCATTCCATGCCGTGGGATATTTCGACGTTGAGCGCTCCACTCACTACGCTTTACGCATGCCAAATGGCAATGCACCCATTTCAGCGTCAAACAAACCCAACGACCTCGCAAATCTCACCGATATTTCTGCTTTTGAGCACCGACATCCGTTTGATATTTCGACTAAACGCGCTTTCCACGCCGATAGCCAGCGCACACGTTTCAGCGATCCGAAAACCAAGCCCTTCTCTACGAAAACTGACCGTCATTCCATCCGTGAGATATTTCGACATTAAGCCGCTCTTTTTCACTTACACACTACGCTTGGCGCGCGATGCGCGGCGCTAAACGCCAATGCACACACATTCAACTCGAACACCAAGGCAACGAAGCTCACAAGATATTCTCATTTTGACGTAAACTGACCGACATTCCACCCGAGAGATATTTCGACGTTTAAGCCTCCCTCACTTTACGCACCAAATGGTAAGCACACACGTTTCCGCTGTCCGAACAAACCCAACGACAACGCAAATCACGATGATTCGTCGTGACGAAAATTACCTCAAAATTTCACGTTTAAGCCTCTCACCACTTTACGCCCAAAACACACCCACCAGCGCAAACCCAGCGCTCACAAAGATGATTTCGTCTTAAGAAATTGACTCCCCGAAATACTTAAGCGCTCTTTTCACTCCTTTACGCGCCAAAGTAATGCCACACGTTTCCAGCGAAGAAACAAAGCCAACACTCCCTATTAAAGCGACCGCCATCCATCCGTTTGAGATATTTCGACGTTAAGCGCTCTTTTCACTACACTTTACGCGCCAAATGTAAAGCACACACGTTTCAGCGTCGAACAAGCACAACAGCCGATTTCAAAGAGAATGACCGTATTCCACCCGAGATATTTCGATAGCCTCTTTTCACCCACTTTACGCGCCAAATTAACGCACACACGTTTCAGCGTGTTGTTGAGAGATTTTTCCTTTAGAAACCCAACAGCTCGAAATCCCACGATGATTTACGTCGATTTTGATAAAGTGAGCGTCCATCCCGTGTGAGATATTTCGACGTTTAGCTCTTTTCACTAACACTTTACACACCAAATGTAATGCACACACGTTTCAGCGTCGAAACAAGCCCAACGGCTCGCAAATCCACGATGATTTCATCGATTTTTGACGAAACTGGACCATCATTTCCATCCCGTTGAGATATTTCGACGTTTAAGCGCTCTTTTCACTCACTTTACACGCCAAAGTAATGCACACACGTTCAGCGTCGACACAAACCCAACAGCTCGCAAATCGCGATGATTTCGCATTTTGACGAAAATTGACCGTCATTTCCATCCCGTTTGAGATATTCGACGTTTAAGCGCTCTTTTCACTGCAGCGCTTTACACGCCAAATGGTAATGCACACACGTTTCAGCGTCGAAACAAGCCCAACAGCTCACAAATCACGATGATTTCGTCGATTTTACGAAAAGTGACCGTCATTCCACCCGTTGTATATTTCGACGTTTAAGCGCTCTTTTCACTCACTTTACACGCCAAATGTAATGCACACACGTTTCAGCGTGAAACAAGCCCAACAGCTCGCAATCCGAGATTTCGACGATTTTGACGAAAATTGACCGTCATTTCCATCCCGTTTGAGATATTTCGACGTTTAAGCGCTCTTTTCACTGCACTTTACGCGCCAAATGTAATGACACACGTTTCAGCGACGAAACAAGACAACAGCTCGGAAATCGCGATGATTTCGTCGATTTTGACGAAAATTGACACGTCATTTCCATCCCGTTTGAGATATTTCGACGTTTAAGCGCTCTTTTCACTCACTTTACGCGCCAAATGTAATGCACACACGTTTCAGCGTCGAAACAAACCCAACACTCGAAAATCACGATGATTTCGTCGATTTTGACGAAAATTGACCGTCATTTCCATCCCGTTTGAGATATTTCGACGTTTAAGCGCTCTTTTCACTGCACTTTACGCGCCAAATGCTAATGCACACACGTTTCAGCGTCGAACAAGCCAACGGCTCGCAAATCGCGATGATTTCGTCGATTTTGACGAAAATTGACCGTCATTTCCATCCCGTTTGAGATATTTCGACGTTTAAGCGCTCTCTTTTCACTGCACTTTACGCGCCAAATGTAATGCACACACGTTTCAGCGTCGAAACAAGCCCAACAGCTCGCAAATCACGATGATTTCGTCGATTTTGACGAAAATTGACCGTCATTTCCATCCCGTTTGAGATATTTCGACGTTTAAGCGCTCTTTTCACTGCACTTTACGCGCGCCAAATGTAATGCACACACGTTTCAGCGTCGAAACAAGCCCAACGGCTCACAAATCACGATGATTTCGTCATTTTGACGAAAATTGACCATCATTTCCATCCCGTTTGAGATATTTCGACGTTTAAGCGCTCTTTTCACACTGCACTTTACGCGCCAAATGTAATGCACACACGTTTCAGCGTCGAAACAAGCCCAACAGCTCGCAAATCGCGATGATTTCGTCGTCGACGAAAATTGACCGTCATTTCCATCCCGTTTGAGATATTTCGACGTTTAAGCGCTCTTTTCACTGCACTTTACACGCCAAATGTAATGCACTACACGTTTCAGCGTCGAAACAAGCCCAACGGCTCGCAAATCACGATGATTTCGTCGATTTTGACGAAAATTGACCATCATTTCCATCCCGTTTGAGATATTTCGACGTTTAAACGCTCTTTTCACTGCACTTTACGCACCAAATGTAATGCACACACGTTTCAGCGTCGAAACAAACCCAACGGCTCGCAAATCACGTGATTTCTCATTTGACGAAAATTGACCATCATTCCATCCCGGAGATATTTCGACGTTTAAGCGCTCTTTTCACTACACTTTACACCCAATTAGCACACACGTTTCAGCATCGAAACAAGCCCAACGGCTCGCAAATCACAATGATTTCAACGATTTTGACGAAAATTGACCATATTTCCATGCCGTTGAGATATTTCGACGTTTTAGCGCTCTTTTCACTGTACTTTACACACCAAATGTAACGAACACACGTTACAGCATCGAAGCAAAGCCAACAGCTCGCAAATCGACGATGACTTCGTCATTTTAACGAAAATTGAGCGACATTTCCACCCGTTTGAAGATACTTCGACGTTTTAAGCGCTCTTTTCACTGCACTTTACGCGCCAAATGTAATGCACACACGTTTCAGCGTCGAAACAAACCCAACGGCTCGCAAAATCACGATGATTTCGACGATTTTGACGAAATTGACCGTCATTTCCATCCCGTTTGAGATATTTCGACGTTTTAGAACTCTTTTCACTGCACTTTACACACCAAATGTAACACACACACGTAACAGCGTCGAAACAAAAACAACGGCACGCAAACGATGATTTCAACATTACGACGAAAATTGACCGCCATTCCATCCCGTTTGAGATATTTCGACGTTTACAGCGCTCTTTTCACTGCACTTTACACGCCAAATGTAACGCACACACATTTCAGCGTCGAAGCCAACGCAACGGCTCGCAAATCGCGACGACTTCGTCTATTGTGACGAAAAATTGACCGTCATTTCCATCCCACGTTTGAGATATTTCGGCGTTTTAAGCGCTCTTTTCACTGCACTTTACACGCCAAATGTAGCGCAAACACCCCAGCGTCAGAAAACAAGCCCAACGGCTCGCAAATCGCGATGATTTCGACGATTTTGACGAAAATTGACCGTCATTTCCATCCCGTTTGAGATATTTCGACGTTTAAGCGCTCTTTGCACGCACTGCACTTTACGCCACGCCAAATGTAAAGACACACGTTTCAGCGTCAGAAACCGGCCAACGGCTCGCAAATCACTTGTTGATGGTTTTGTCGATTTACAAGAATTGAGCGTCGGTTGCCATCCCGTTTGAAATATTTCGACGTTTAAGCGCTCTTTTCACTGCTTTACACACCAAAGGTAAGGCACACACGTTTCAGCGTCGAAACAAAACCAACGGCTCGAGAAATCGCCCGATGATTTCGACGATTTTGACGAAAGGTGACCGTCATTTCCATCCCGTTTGAGGATATTTCGACGTTTTAAGCTACACGCTTTTCACTGCACTTTACACGCCAAATGTAACGCACGTTTCAGCGTCGAAACAAACCCAGCGGCTCGCAAATCCACGATGATTTCGTCGATTTAACGAAAATTGACCGTCATTTCCCTTCCGACGGATATTTCGACGTTTTAAGCGCTCTTTTCACTGCACTTTACACACGCCAAATGTAATGCACACGTTTCAGCGTCGAAACAAGTAAAAACCGGCTCACGAATCGCGGTGATTTCGACGATTTGACGAAAATTGACCGACGACATAACGTTTGAGATATTTCGACGTTTAAGCGCTCTTTTCACTTCACTTTACACACGCCAAATGCTTAACACACACACACACGTTTCAGCGTCGAAACAAACCCAACGGCTCACGAATCGCGATGATTTCGTCGATTAGACGAAAATTGACCGTCATTCCATCCCACGTTTTGAGATATTTCGACGTTTCAGCGCTCTTTTCACTGCACTTTACACGCCAAATGTAATGCACACGTTTCAGCGTCGAAACAAGCCCAACGGCTCGCAAATCGCGACGATTTCGACGATTTTGACGAAAATTGACCGTCATTTCCATCCCGTTTGATATTTCGACGTTTAGCGCTCTTTCACTGCGCTTTACACGCCAAATGTAATCCACACGTTTCAGCGTCGAAACAAAGTTTAGCGGCTCGCAAATCGCGATGATTTCGACGATTTTGACACAGCCTGACCGTCATTTCCATCCCGTTTGAGATATTTCGACGTTTAGGGCTCTTTTCACTGCACTTTACACACCAAATGTAATACACACGTTTCAGCGTCGAAACAAGTAACGGCTCGCAAATCGCGATGATTTCGTGGAAACGACGAAAATTGACCGTCATTTCCATCCGTTTGAGAACTCCGACGTTTAAGCGCTCTTTTCACTGCACTTTACACACGCCAAATGTAGCACCGGCACGTTTCAGCGCGTCGAAAACAAACCCAACGGCTCGCAAATGCCGATGATTTCGTCAATTTTGAAGAAAATCCCGACCGTCATTTCCATCCCGTTTGAAATAATTCGACGTTTAAGCGCTCTTTACACTGCACTTTTACACGCCAAATGTAATTTACACGTTTCAGCGTCGAAACAACACCAAAAGCAATCGCAAATCACGATACGGTTTTGCGACGATTTGACGAAAAGTGAGGCGTCATTTCCATCCGTTTGAGGATATTTCGACGTTTTAGCGCTCTTTTCACTAACTTTACACGCCAAAGGTAAAGGCACACGTTTCAGCGTCGAAACAAAAATAACGGTTTCAACGATTTTGACGAAAATTGACCGTGTTTCCATCCGTTTGAGATGTTTTGACGTTTAAGCGCCACTTTCACTGCACTTTACACACCATCGCTGACGCACACGTTTCAGCGTCGAAACAAGCCCAACGGCTCGCCATCACATTCGTCATTTAACGAAATTGACCGTCATTTCCTTCCCAGCACGAGATATTTCGACGTTTAAGCGCTCTTTTTCACTGCACTTTACACGCCAATGTAATGCACACACGTTTCAGCGTCGAAACAAACCCAACGGCTCGCAAATCCACGATGGTTTGGATGGGTTTTGACGAAAATTGACCGTCATTTCCATCCCGTTTGAGATATTTCGACGTTTAAGCGCTCTTTTCACTTCACTTTACACGCCAAATGCTAACGCACACAGCGTCGAAACAAACCCAACGGCTCACAAGATCGCGATGATTTCGTCGATTTAGACGAAAATTGACCATCATTTTCCATCCCGTTTGAGATATTTCGACGTTTCAGCGCTCTTTCACTGCACTTTACACGCCGTGTAATGCACACACGTTTCAGCGTCGACTCGGCCAACGGCTCGCAAATCGCGACGATTTCGTCGGTAAACGGCAGATGACCGTCATTTCCCATCCCGTTTGAGATATTTCGACGTTTAAGCGCTCTTTTCCACCGCTTTACACACGCAAACGTAATCCACACACGTTCAGCGTCGAAACAAGCCCAACGGCTCGCAAATCGCGATGATTTCGACGATTTTGACGAAAATTGACGCCGTCATTTCCATCCGTTTGAGATATTTCGACGTTTAAGGGCTCTTTTCACTGCACTTTACACGCCAAGTATAACCAATACACACGTTTCAGCGTCGAAACCGTAACGGCTCGCAAATCGCGATGATTTCGACGATTTGACGAAAGAATCGACCGTCATTTCCATCCCCGTTTGAGATATTTCGACGTTTAAGCGCTCTTTTCACTGCACTTTACACGCCAAATGTAACGCAAAACGCGTTTCAGCGTCGAAACAAACCCAACGGCTCGCAAATCGCGATGATTTCGACGATTTTGACGGAAAATGACCGTCATTTCCATCCCGTGGGAATGTTCGACGTTTAAGCGCTCTTTACACTGCACTTTACACACCAAATGCTAAAAGAGCACACGTTTCAGCGTCGAAACAAGCAACGGCAAATCACGATGATTTCAACGATTTTGACGAAATTGAGCGTCATTTCCATCCCGTTTGAGATGTTTGAAATAAGCTCAACGGCTGCTACGGATGATTTTGGATTTTGAGTACCTGAGTCATTTACTGTTTGAGATATTTCTTGAGTTTCTTTACTTGCACTTTACGCGCCAACAATGCACACAATGTTTCAGCGTCGAAACAAGACCAACGGCTCGCAAATCGTACATTCTTGCTCGGGGATTTGAGAAAATTGGACGTAAGTGCATCGCTCTGGGATATTTGATTTAAGTTTTACTGTATCTTTACAAGTAAGTAATGGGTGTATTACAGCTTAGTGTTGAAATAGCTTCTTAACGGCTGCACGGATGATTTCTTTGCTCAGACCTTTTGGACAAAAATTGACCGTAATTTGCATCCTGCTTGATATAGTATTTCGGTCGTTTAAGGCTCTTTTCACTGCACTTTACGCGCAAAATACGTACAATAAATGTTTCAGTTGTGTTACATGCTTCCAGGCTTCGTACCGGATGATTTCGTCGATTTTTGAGAAAATTGGACTGGCTTTCATCCCCCGTTTGAGATATTTTCGGACGTTTAAGGCTCTTTTCACTGCACTTTACGCTCAAAATGTAATGCACATTAATGCTTCAGCGTCGAAACAAGCCTCCAACGGCCTGCAAATCGGATGATTTTACATCGATTTTGAGAAAATTGACGTCATCGCATCCCGTTTGATATATTTCTCAGTTTAAGGCTCTTTTCACTGCACTACGAGCCAAAATGTAATGCACACACGTTTCAGCGTCGAAACAGCCCAACGGCTGCAAATCGATGATCGCAAATCACCGTGATTTCACATTTGACGAAAGTGACCGATCATTCCTCGGCCCAAGGATATTTCGACGCAAGCGCTCTACTTCCTGCACTTTACGCGCCAAATGCCATGCAAAGTACACACGTTTCAGAGGCATCAGAAACAACCCCAACGGCTCCGCAAATCGCATTTCGTCGATTCTTACGAAAATTGACCGTCATTCCATGGATATTTCAGACGTTTAGCGCTCACCATTTCCTACACTTCACCCGCCAAATGTAAGCACAACACGTTTCAGCGTCGAAACAAGCCCAACCTAAATTTCAACGAAGACGAAAGGAGGACCTTCAATTCCACCCGTTTGCATTACGTTTAAGCGCTCTTTTCACTGCACTTTACACGCCAAATGTAATGCACACACATTTCAGCGTCAAGAAACAAGCCCAACGCTCACAAACGCTATATTTCGTGGTTGACGAAAATTGACCATCATTTCCATCCGTTTGAGATATTTCGACGGTAAGCGCTCTTTTTTCACTGCACTTTACGCGCCAAATGTAATGCCACACGTTTCAGCGTCGAAACAAGCCCAACCGCTCGCAAATCACGATGATTTCGTAGATTTTGACGAAAATTGACCGTCACTTCCATCCCGTTTAAGATATTTGGACGTTTAAGCGCTCTTTTCATTGCACCTTACACACCAATGTAATGCGCACACGTTCCAGCGTCGAAACAAACCCAACGGCACGCAAATGCGATGATTTCTCGATTTTGACGAAAATTGACCGTCATTTCCATCCGTTTGCGACATTTCGACGTTTAAGCGCTCTTTTCACTGCACTTTACGCGCCAAATGTAATGCACACACTTTCAGCATCAGGAACAAGCCCAGCGGCTCGCAAATACGATATTTTTGATCGATTTTGACGAAATTGAGCATCATTTCCATCCCGTTTGAGATACTTCAACGTTTAAGCGCGCTTTTTCACTGCCCTTTACACGGCAAATGTAATGCACGACACGTTTCAGCGTCGAAAACGCCCAACGCTCACAAATGCGCGATGATTTCGTCGATTTTGACGAAAATTGACCGTCATCTCCACCCGTTTGAGATATTTGACGTTTAAGCGCTCTTTTTCACCGCACTTTACACGCCAAATGCGTAATGACACACGTTTCAGCGTCGAAACAAGCCCAACCTCACAATCGCGATGATTTCTCTTTGACGAAAATTGACCGTCATTTCCATCCCGTTTGAGATATTTCGACGTTTAAGCGCTCTTTTCACTGCACTTTACGCGCCAAATGCTAATGCACACCTTTCAGCGTCAGAAACAAGCACAACGGCTCGCAGATGGCGCGATGATTTCATCGATTTTGACGAAAATTGACCGTCATTTCCATCCCGTTTGAGATATTTCGACGTTTAAGCGCTCTTTCACTGCACTTTACGCACCAAATGTAATGCACACACGTTTCAGCGTCGAAACAAGCCCAACAGCTCGCAAATCGCGATGATTTCGTCGATTTTGACGAAAAGTGACCGTCATTTCCATCCCGTTTGAGATATTTCGACGTTTAAGCGCTCTTTTCACTGCACTTTACGCGCCAAATGGTAATGCACACACGTTTCAGCGTCGAAGCAAGCCCAACGGCTCGCAAATCACGATGATTTCGTCGATTTTGACGAAAATTGACCGTCATTTCCATCCCGTTTGAGATATTTCGACGTTTAAGCGCTCTTTTCACTGCACTTTACGCGCCAAATGTAATGCGCACACGTTTCAGCGTCAGAAACAAAGCCCAACGGCTCGCAAATCACGATGATTTCATCGATTTTGACGAAAGTTGACCGTCATTTCCATCCCGTTTGAGATATTTCGACGTTTAAGCGCTCTTTTCACTGCACCTTACGCGCCAAATGTCGCAATGCACACACGTTTCAGCGTCAGAAACAAGCCCAACGGCTCGCAAATCACGATGATTTCGTCGATTTTGACGAAAATTGACCGTCATTTCCATCCCGTTTGAGATATTTCGACGTTTAAGCGCTCTTTTCACTGCACTTTACGCGCCAAATGTAATGACACACGTTTCAGCGTCGAAACAAGCCCAACGGCTCGCAAATCACGATGATTGCGTCGATTTTGACGAAAATTGACCGTCATTTCCATCCCGTTTGAGATATTTCGACGTTTAAGCGCTCTTTTCACTGCACTTTACGCGCCAAAGTAATGCACACACGTTTCAGCGTCGAAACAAGCCCAACGGCTCGCAAATCACGATGATTTCGTCGATTTTGACGAAAATTGACCGTCATTTCCATCCCGTTTGAGATATTTCGACGTTTAAGCGCTCTTTTCACTGCACTTTACGCGCCAAATGTAATGCACACACGTTTCAGCGTCGAAACAAACCCAACGGCTCGCAAATCGCGATGATTTCGTCGATTTTGACGAAAATTGACCGTCATTTCCATCCCGTTTGAGATATTTCGACGTTTAAGCGCTCTTTTCACTGCACTTTACGCGCCAAATGTAATGCACACACGTTTCAGCGTCGAAACAAGCCCAACGGCTCGCAAATCGCGATGATTTCGTCGATTTTGACGAAAATTGACCGTCATTTCCATCCCGTTTGGGATATTTCGACGTTTAAGCGCTCTTTTCACTGCGCTTTACGCGCCAAATGCTAATGACACACGTTTCAGCGTCAGAAACAAACCCAACGGCTCGCAAATCGCGATGATTTCGTCGATTTTGACGAAAATTGACCGTCATTTCCATCCCGTTGAGATATTCGACGTTTAAGCGCTCTTTTCACTGCACTTTACGCGCCAAATGTAATGCACACACGTTTCAGCGTCAAAACAAGCCCAACGGCTCGCAAATCGCGATGATTTCGTCGATTTTGACGAAAATTGACCGTCATTTCCATCCCGTTTGAGATATTTCGACGTTTAAGCGCTCTTTTCACTGCACTTTACGCGCCAAATGTAATGCACACACGTTTCAGCGTCGAAACAAGCCAACGGCTCGCAAATCGCGATGATTTCGTCGATTTTGACGAAAGTTGACCGTCATTTCCATCCCGTTTGAGATATTTCGACGTTTAAGCGCTCTTTTCACTGCACTTTACGCGCCAAATGCTAATGCACGCACGTTTCAGCGTCGAAACAAGCCCAACGGCTCGCAAATCGCGATGATTTCGTCGATTTTGACGAAAATTGACCGTCATTTCCATCCCGTTTGAGATATTTCGACGTTTAAGCGCTCTTTTCACTGCACTTTACGCGCCAAATGTAATGCACACACGTTTCAGCGTCGAAACAAGCCCAACGGCTCGCAAATCCGCGATGATTTCGTCGATTTTGACGAAAATTGACCGTCATTTCCATCCCGTTTGAGATATTTCGACGTTTAAGCGCTCTTTTCACTGCACTTTACGCGCCAAATGTAATGCACACACGTTTCAGCGTCGAAACAAGCCCAACGGCTCGCAAATCGCGATGATTTCGTCGATTTTGACGAAAATTGACCGTCATTTCCATCCCGTTTGAGATATTTCGACGTTTAAGCGCTCTTTTCACTGCACTTTACGCGCCAAATCGTAATGCACACACGTTTCAGCGTCGAAACAAGCCCAGCGGCTCGCAAATCGCGATGATTTCGTCGATTTTGACGAAAATTGACCGTCATTTCCATCCCGTTTGAGATATTTCGACGTTTAAGCGCTCTTTTCACTGCACTTTACGCGCCAAATGTAATGCACACGTTTCAGCGTCGAAACAAGCCCAACGGCTCGCAAATCGCGATGATTTCGTCGATTTTGACGAAAATTGACCGTCATTTCCATCCCGTTTGAGATATTTCGACGTTTAAGCGCTCTTTTCACTGCACTTTACGCGCCAAATGTAATGCACACACGTTTCAGCGTCGAAACAAGCCCAACGGCTCGCAAATCGCGATGATTTCGTCGATTTTGACGAAAATTGACCGTCATTTCCATCCCGTTTGAGATATTTCGACGTTTAAGCGCTCTTTTCACTGCACTTTACGCGCCAAATGTAATGCACACACGTTTCAGCGTCGAAACAAGCCCAACGGCTCGCAAATCGCGATGATTTCGTCGATTTTGACGAAAATTGACCGTCATTTCCATCCCGTTTGAGATATTTCGACGTTTAAGCGCTCTTTTCACTGCACTTTACGCGCCAAATGTAATGCACACACGTTTCAGCGTCGAAACAAGCCCAACGGCTCGCAAATCGCGATGATTTCGTCGATTTTGACGAAAATTGACCGTCATTTCCATCCCGTTTGAGATATTTCGACGTTTAAGCGCTCTTTTCACTGCACTTTACGCGCCAAATGTAATGCACACCGTTTCAGCGTCGAAACAAGCCCAACGGCTCGCAAATCGCGATGATTTCGTCGATTTTGACGAAAATTGACCGTCATTTCCATCCCGTTTGAGATATTTCGACGTTTAAGCGCTCTTTTCACCCGCCTGCACTTTACGCGCCAAATGTAATGCACACACGTTTCAGCGTCAGAAACAAGCCCAACGGCTCGCAAATCGCGATGATTTCGTCGATTTTGACGAAAATTGACCGTCATTTCCATCCCGTTTGAGATATTTCGACGTTTAAGCGCTCTTTTCACTGCACTTTACGCGCCAAATGTAATGCACACACGTTTCAGCGTCGAAACAAGGCCAACGGCTCGCAAATCGCGATGATTTCGTCGATTTTGACGAAAATTGACCGTCATTTCCATCCCGTTTGAGATATTTCGACGTTTAAGCGCTCTTTTCACTGCCCTTTACGCGCCAAATGTAATGCACACTCGTTTCAGCGTCGAAACAAAGCCCAACGGCTCGCAAATCGCCCTCATATTTCGTCGATTTTGACGAAAATTGACCGTCATTTCCATCCCGTTTGAGATATTTCGACGTTTAAGCGCTCTTTTCACTGCACTTTAACGCGCCAAATGTAATGCACACACGTTTCAGCGTCGAAACAAACCCAACGGCTCGCAAATCCGCGATGATTTCGTCGATTTTGACGAAATTAGACCGTCATTTCCATCCCGTTTGAGATATTTCGACGTTTAAGCGCTCTTTTCACAGCACTTTTACGCGCCAAAATGTAATGCACGCACTTTCAGCGTCGAA
>JACSOB010000143.1:0-71254 GCA_019677175.1 Bombus sylvicola
TGCTGTGTTAGAGTTGCTAGTGAAAGAGAGAGAGAGAGTGTGTTACCAAATAGTTGTTAAGTTATTTGATGTAAATACGAGCGTTGCATTTAGTGTTTTCTGTTAATCAAACATCGTTCTTCTGTTATCTGTATTTTCAATCCATTATTAATAAATTATAATTAATCGGACAAAACTACACCTTTATATATATTCCGATATTACATAATTATATTCTACAACGAAAGCTATCGTGCCTTCGTGGTTTTCGTGTGGCTCTAGTGGAACAGAGAAGAACTGTTGACCTCGAGTCTTTGACTAACTAATCCTTGATCTATTTTTCTTATGAAATACATTAATCAAGATGACTCTTAAATCCGGCCAGCAGGCCCAATTTAATGATGAGGCGGATGATGAATTGTGCGTCAATTTTGTTTATGTTCACAAATTAGTCACGGAATAATCCAATAAATGACTATATGTCTTCAATAGGACCACACACTCGAGCCCAATTGACTTTTGTTGGCTCGATTCAAGCCCGTAATTTCGAGTACCCGCACATCCCTATAGACCACACCACTACCGCCGAATATGTTACTGCAACGTCCAAGAAGACTCCTATCAATACAAAACAATACAAGTTCTCTTCCGTCCACAAAGGTAAGAGCAAAACTCACGGTTACTGCGAATTGAACCGTATGCGGTTCTGCCTTCAGATCGCGGCAGCGGCCTTTCAAAGGATAATAGGCACATAGAATTACCAGGATTTAGAGGAACCATAGTGTTCGTATGTATAAACTACTTCATCGTATACGCTGGTTCTCTAGAGAAATATGCCCAGAAGTTGAAAATCCTTAATACCGTTACGAAGAACTATCTTAACTGTACGACCGGATAAACGTTGGTTTTCACGTAAGGAAATTGCTTTTGTAGGTCATATCGTCCCTAGTGAAGGAATGAAAAGGAATACCATCACGATCGAAATCGTGAAACGATTTATAATCCCCAAAACTAAATAGAAAATAATAATAATAGTCAAATAACTTTTAGGCCTCTTAGGAAGTTTACTCGCGATATGACAAATATCCGAAGACTGTTGAAAAAATTCGCATCATTTGAAACGAGGTGGCCCAATCCACGTTAAGATATTTGTTCGTAAACTTCTCTCAACTCTTCGTAATCACAACTGACGCCTTTAATATCGTCGTGGGAGCGATATTGAGTCAGGAACCCATCGGAAACGACCTCTCCATCTCTAAAGCCTCGGGGACTTTGAGCGAAGCGTAAACCCACTACTCTACCATTAACCTCTTAGATGCGATGCGCCAATATAGTTGCTTTCGCGGATGTTTTCTTATATTACGACGCGTCACTATAGTGGCTCACTCTACTCACCCTTTAAGTCTTTAGGCATATTATTTTCGCACAATATCAAATTTGACGGTTATCATATAACAAGCGACTTGTGCAACATCATGCAAGCGGAATTTCATCTGCTGCAACAATTGTAAGGATTGACCGATAAGTGTAATTGAAAGAACCTTTCTCTTGTTGGTGTCAGTTATTCGAAAACTCCAAAATACTTGTGCACTATTCACTGAGAATCGTATACGTTGCAAATTTTTTTTATTACTACTTTTATCATCGATCGAATACAATGAGACAAAGTATACGTGACCAGTTTATAGACATACTTGTTGCCTTTACTACGTTACGACCATTGCCGATAACAAAATTTAATGGTTTCCTAAATTTAACTAATGCTTCTTTAATGCTGTGTGAGATTTTCGTATACGATATAAATTAAGCATACACTGACATATATCAAAGTTTTTTGTCGCATAATGGACTGTCGGAGATAAATAACCATTTACAGCACCAGAATGCCACCCATCGACTGCAAATGCTAATTTAGAATCTGTCCTTTCCTTAACATAGGAAGCACAACAGTAAATAAACGAGTACAAGTAATAAGATTTCGGTACTAAACATAACGAAATTTATTACCTCCTGTATAATCTGATGCCTGCATGTATTTTATCGTGGATTTGCTTTTTTATATCAGCATAAATAATGTAGTATCACGTCTCTGGAGAATGTGGACTGACACGTTATTTTGTAGCTTAGATCCACGATATTTAAGTAATGACTTGAAGTTAACGTTTACAACCACGCTATAGGGTTGTAGATATAAAACTCGAGTGGAGAAAAGGGAGCTTTAGTTTGAGAAATCCGAAAACTGAAGACTAGTATTGAAAACTAAATACTATGGTACTGACATAAAAAACGACCAGTGAGTTAGAAGCTGTCCAAACGTAACAATTTTGAACCGAACGAATGGAGTTTTAGAACTGGAAAAAATTATTTATTACTTAGAATTCTTTAAAGAAATAGACACATACGTCATGATACATATACTTAATTCGATTCGTTTACGACAATCCCACACTGCAGAAAATACTGTGGCACCTATCTAATGGACTAAATTATATTTTTTATGTGTCATTTTATGTATTAAGTCGTCAGAAATGTTTCTTTCGTTTTATAAGGAAATAATGAACGCGCAACATTTTCCGTTTTATACTATTTTATCGAATTACGTATGATTCACTGTTACGTCGGGCGACCCTCTACCTAGACCAGGCCATACACCGCGGGCCAGACGGGAACCAGATGTCCGCTCATCCTTGCTGAGTGCCCTCAATAGTCTTAAGGACCCATCGTAAATCTAAGGAATTTTCTAGCTAAGGTCCTTCAGACCGAACGAATATCGTTTTCCAAATCATTCTAAAGACTATTGTCTACTACGGCTTGACATGGAAAAGTTAGTTTTTCACACGTACGATGCTTCCCACTAGCAACTTTCTATCGAGAGTGGCTAAGACCCTTCCTAGTCCACCAACCTACGTTTATCCAATCAGAAGCAATGTATACTGCCCCTCACTTTCCTGACCAAAAATGTCATGAACAAATCCGATGGTCCCGTGCGCTAGACACACCCATCGCTAGCTTTCCTCCGACACAGCATCGGCACTCTACTTTGCTTCTCTTACGCCATCAGGAGGGTCAAGTCAACTACTTCTTCTACACCGCTAGAAAAGTCAACTACTTGTTCTACAACGCTAGAAAAGTCAACATGTCAGTAATGGGTTAATCGACTATAACAAAACTCCAAGAGCCTTGCTCTATCCTCAACGAATATTGTGCCAGTGTATCGCGTCTCTATACGCTAACTCATTGTCTACGATATATTATAAGCAATGGTGTAACTTAAGTGGGAAAAATATATAATTTATAATTCTGTGAATCACAGTGTTATACAAACTGAATCACCCCTATTATCTTATCGGAAATCAGGGGATCGATCAACTCGTGGTGTCGGTTATTATAATCGTAACGGGAATTTACGACTCCCGTTGACGTCTCTCCTCGCGATTGCGTCTCCATGCGATTGGTTAAAAATACATCCACTTTGTTCTGTAGCGGTACATGAATCAAAGGACAATTCAAATCATGTTGTTGTTTTGTCTCAGAGTATCAAGACCGTTAGGTTACAAGTATTGTAAGAACAAATAAGCTCCGGACAAAACAATATCGCCACTACATACAACCGTCAAACGCAGACGAATTCGAATTTTCCGGTTCTCCCCCGACCAGTATAAATAAACGGACGCGATCGCAAGGAAATGAGATACAGTCAGTTGTCGATCAGTTATCAACCAGTTATCAACGAATTATCAGCGATCTAATTAACGAGTCATTAGCGATCCTATTTTACGACTTATACACTGTCTTAGCGAATTGGTTAGTACGAGCGTCTTTGCGAGCATTATCTGTATACTAATTTATCATTTTAAATATATTCGACGGTTTCAACAACGAGCAATCTCGTCCATTAAACCTCACCGACCAACCGCCCTCTACACATAAACTTCTACAGTTCTATCAAAATAAAGATTCCAACGTTCGACGGATTAGGTTTCACGTTTGTATAAAGATGCATCGTTGCAAAAGACGGGCTGTCAAAGAGAGACACTTTTCGGACAACTTCTTAAAATCTGTAGCGGACGCGAGCAGGACAGTTCGAATCCTGTTGTTGTTTTGCTTCGGAGCAGTAAGACCGTTAGGTCGTAAGCATGATGATGAGTAACGAACTCCGAGCAAAAACAATGTCACCGCTACTTTCAACTGTCAAACGGTTAAGTTCAAATTTTCCGGTTGTCCCCCGACCAGTATAAATAATCAGACGCGATCCCAATCAAGTTTAGTTTTTCGAGCGACGTAATAGACAAATTGAGCATCCATCGAGTTCCAGGAATATACTTAATTTATTGCGGCATACTTGACTATATTGTACCAAATAACATTGGTTTTAAATAAAATCTTCATACACGTGAATTTGGGAAAACTTCGGAATAACCTCTCCTCTACATTGGTGACCCCGACGTGATTAACGATGTCGAAACAGAACGTTCCATGTACGGCCCTGCAATCAATCCGCCCGCCTCCGTTGAACCCTCAGAAGATATCCTTCTGGTTTCACATATTGGAGAAACACTTCGAGGCCGCGGGAATTGAAAGAGATGTGGATAAGGTCCTCATTCTGTACGGGTGCCTTGAACCAGAGTACCTGGAGCGTTTGGAACATGTCCATTTAGAGTCCGCCGGCGACAGGCAATATGACCGGTTAAAAGAGGAGCTGATTCGAAGCCTGGCAGAATCCGACAGTGAACGGGTGAAGAGGCTTGTGGAAAAAGAAGTAATGGGCGATCGCAAGCCGTCCCAGTTTTACCACGACCTGAAGAAGCTGGCCAGCCCCTTTGCGTCGGAGCAGTTCGTCTTTAACCTGTGGAAGAATCGGCTACCCGAGCGGATACGGCGAGTATTGGCGGTTATGGACGACGCCATACCGGAGAAGATCATCCAGGCCGCGGACAGAGTGGAGGAAGCTTGTTCCGGAAGCGAGCCGCACGAGCGCATCATCGCGACTCTGAGTAAGCCTATGGTACAAGTCGACACATCGCATAAAATGTTGGGCGACATACGAGACGGAATACAGCAGTTACTACAATTAAACAGGAACAAACAGGAACCGCGCGCGCTCGTTTGCGTTCGCCGAAGAGACGTCGACGCCGTTCGGGTTCACGGAACGGTTTGTGTTATTATCACGACTTGTATCGCGAGCGCGCGCGGAAATGTAGATCTCCTTGTCGATGGAAGCAGGGAAACGAGTCCAGCCGTCCGTAAATGCGGCGAGCGATGACGGCTTGACGACCCGCCGCGTTTTCATAAGAGACCAGCAGTCCGGTGTCGCTTATCTAATTGATACAGGTGCGGACACCTGCGTTTTTCCGCGCAATAGAGTAAGAGGGCACGCGAGTAAGTGCGCATATGAATTATTCGCTGCGAATGGAACCCGTATCGCGACGTATGGGACTATCACCTTGTCCCTCGACCTGGCTTTGCGTCGAGATTTTAAGTGGCGTTTCGTAATAGCCGACGTAAAAACGCCCATCATCGGCGTCGATTTTTTAAGCCACTACGGGTTACTCGTCGACCCGCGGAACAAACGTTTATTGGACAAGACCACCCAGTTGTCCACGAGAGGATTCGCAGCGATAACCGATACTGGATCCATCCGGACCATCTACGGGGAATCGCAGTATCACAAATTGTTAGCGGAATTTCCCGCGCTAACGCGACCACCCGTTTTCCGGCGTAGTTCTGTGAAACATGGTGTGCAGCATCATATCTGCACGACACCCGGAGCCCCCGTCCACGCGAAACCACGCCGCCTAGCCCCCGATCGTCTCAAGCAGGCTAAGGCGGAATTCGAAATAATGATAGATCAAGGAGTGATGCGCCCATCGAGAAGCCCGTGGGCATCACCCTTGCACGTTGTACCGAAAAAGGATGGAGGTATACGACCGTGTGGCGACTACCGGGCGTTGAATGCCCGCACGATTCCGGATAGGTATACGCCGCCGCACATCGAGGATTTCGCGCAGAACTTATATGGTAAGCACATCTTTTCCAAAATCGATCTGGTGCGTGCTTACCATCAAATTCCGATCGCGCCGGAAGACGTGCCGAAAACAGCGATTACTACCCCTTTCGGTCTCTTCGAAGCGACCAGTATGATGTTTGGGCTTCGAAACGCCGCCCAAACGTGTCAAAGATTCGTGGACGAAATCACGAGAGGTCTCGATTTCGTCTACGCGTATATTGATGATTTTTTAATCGCGTCCGATTCTGAGGAACAACACCGCGAACATTTGCGGATCTTGTTCAAACGCCTCGACGAATACGGGGTTGTTATAAATCTCGCGAAATGCGAATTTGGCGTGTGTGAGATTCAATTCCTAGGTTATACCGTTACCGCGGAGGGTATAAAACCTATGGCCGAACGCGTTGAAGCGATCGTTAAAGTACCGCGTCCTGCGACGATACAAGAACTACGGAGATACCTCGGTATGATTAATTTTTATCGACGTTTCATACCGAGGGCCGCGCAAATACTACAGCCGCTCAACGATTTATTGAAAGGCACAAAAAAGTGCAAAGCGTCTATTGAGTGGTCCGATCAAACCGACGAGAGCTTTCGCGAGTCGAAGCGCGCCTTAGCTAACGCGACGATGTTAGCGCATCCGATTCCAGGCGCGATCGTCAGCCTCGTGGTCGATGCTTCTGATTTTGCAATAGGAGCGGTACTACAACAACGCGTTAACGATAACTGGCAGCCGTTAGGATTCATGACCAAATCGCTAACCCTCGCGCAACGAAAGTACAGCGCATACGATCGTGAGCTACTTGCGATGTACACGGCGGTAAAACGATTTAGGCACGCTGTCGAAGGGAGAAATTTCGCGATTTATACCGACCATAAACCCTTAGTATACGCGTTTGAACGGAATCCGGACAAATGTTCGCCGAGACAATTCCGACAGCTCGATTATGTCGGGCAATTTACTACCGACATACGCCATATCAAAGGTATCAACAATACCGTAGCGGATACCTTATCACGTATAGAAGCGATCGGGAAATCCGTGGATCATCAAACATTAGCAGCAGCGCAAGCGGATGATCCAGAGTTGAAGGAAATTTTGCAGTCAGGTTCTAGCGCGCTGAAATTAAAGAAATTACGATTCCCTGACCACGACGTCGGAATATTCTGCGATTCGACGTATGAAACCCCGCGACCCTTTGTACCGGAGCAGTTACGTCGCGCTGTATTTCAGTCGTTGCATGGACTTTCCCATCCTGGAATACGTGCTACGCAGAAATTGGTGACATCACGTTTCGTTTGGCCGTCCATCAACAAAGATTGTCGAAATTGGACGCGGCAATGTATACCTTGTCAACGCTGTAAAGTCACCAGGCACGTATCCTCACCCGTCGGAATTTTCAAAACAATACCGGGCCGGTTTGAACACATACACGTAGACATTATCGCCATGCCATATTCACAAGGGTATCGATATTGTCTAACGTGTATCGATCGTTTCACGCGTTGGCCCGAAGCTATACCCATGGCCGATATGGAGGCTGCAACCGTTGCCGAGGCCCTCCTTAATACCTGGATAGCACGTTTCGGCGTACCTCTAAAGATCACAACCGACCGAGGACGCCAATTTGAATCGCGGTTGTTCGAAGAAATGTGCCAGTTGCTCGGCGCCAAACACATACGCACAACGGCTTACCATCCCGCGTCCAACGGGATGGTAGAGCGTCTACACAGGCAGTTGAAAGCTGCGATAAAATGCCACGGCACGAGCAACTGGGTACAGATTTTACCAATCGTACTGTTAGGTATCCGAACCGCGATAAAGGAGGACTTAAACGCAACGGCTGCCGAAATGACCTACGGCACTGATATTCGACTGCCGGCAGAATTTTTTGTACAAACAAAATCGCGGGCCAACACGGAGTACGCGAACCGGTTTAGAGAGCGGATGGGGAAGTACAGGCCACAGGAGGTTAAGAGTCATGGCGAAAGAAAAGCTTTCGTTTTTAAAGAACTGAATACGACGCCGTACGTTTTCTTGCGCCATGACGCCATAGGAGGCCCTTTTACAGCCTCCGTTTGACGGACCATACAAGGTGGTAAAAAGGGGCGATAAAAATTTTGTAATAAAAATAAACGATCGTGACGCGACGGTTTCTATAGACCGTTTAAAACCGGCGTTCGTGGTCCCTGACGATATCGAAGAAAAGACTGCCGAATCTCGGAACATACTTATTCCGGTGAGGCAAACGGATGCGCACGTTGAAGACAGCGCAAACAGCAACAGTACATCGGAAGAGCATACAAGGAGTGGGTATGTTACGAGATACGGACGTAAAGTTCGTTTTCCCGATCGGTTCCAGGCAGGTCTCGATTAGGCGTTTTAGACTGTCGAATGTTGCGACAAAATAATATTAAGATAATGACGACATAAGGAACTTGACGGATATTTTAAAATTTGACATAAACGTTATCACTGGAAGGGGGGGTAATGTAGCGGACGCGAGCAGGACAGTTCGAATCCTGTTGATGTTTTGCTTCGGAGCAGTAAGACCGTTAGGTCGTAAGCATGATGATGAGTAACGAACTCCGAGCAAAAACAATGTCACCGCTACTTTCACCTGTCAAACGGTTAAGTTCAAATTTTCCGGTTGTCCCCCGACCAGTATAAATAATCAGACGCGATCCCAATCAAGTTTAGTTTTTCGAGCGACGTAATAGACAAATTGAGCATCCATCGAGTTCCAGGAATATACTTAATTTATTGCGGCATACTTGACTATATTGTACCAAATAACATTGGTTTTAAATAAAATCTTCATACACGTGAATTTGGGAAAACTTCGGAATAACCTCTCCTCTACAAATCTAACGAAAGGGAAATTATTTTGTGAAATACGACTTAAACTGGTCTCGATACGAGCTTCGTGTTCTTGAAATTCTCGGGAATTCTGGTATTTTCGATCCAATAAATTGCTTCGGGACCCATCCCGGTCCCGAAAAAATTCTGCGATGCTTCTGGAAACTTTCCTGCTGATGCCAGTGGGAAACGTTCAAGGCGCGTGGCAACTTGTCTTTGCTGAAGTTGCATCTGCGATGCTTCTGGAACCCTCCACGACGGTGGGCATCTCATTGTTCTGCCGAGTCTTCGCACGTGTAGCACGCGTTATTCCTTATTTCTTGCAATAAAATATTTTTTGCATAATAGTAAGTTTTTAATATGTTATTTCATAGAAAATGACGTGAAATGGTTGTCTGTAATGCGTAGTTTCTGTGTTTGATTCAGTTATCTTGTCTTCATTTCGTAATGAGTTTTGATTATTTATTTATTTGTCCACATTATTTGGATTTCGATTGGTATTTTATATGATCGTTACTTTCGATATTTTAGCTTATTGGTCATTTACGTTTTCTTTGTAAATACGGGCGTAAATAATAAATTTTAATTTGTTGAGCGTAGTTTTGAAGGTTTTGTTCAATGTTTGATTTAATTATAAAGGTGTATAGTTTTGAGATTATCCTGTCTTCGTTTCTTTATTCGCAATGGCATATTACGAGTTTTGATTATTTATTATCTGTTCTCATCGTTTGGATTTCGATCGGTTTTTTATAAGATAGTTTACATTTTCTTTTGTGAATACGGCATTAATTCATAGTAAATTTTAATTTGTTGTGCGTGGTTTGGCGATTTAGTTCGGTGTTTGATGGTTTTACATTTTGAGGTTCTTGTCACGTAAAATAATAAAAGAAAAAAGAAATTTGAGGTGAAAAATAAAAAAGAAAACTTTATTTTTTTTTCTAACAACAATACACTTTACAATCCACTTCCGAACTCTAGGCGTGACTTTCTAAGACTGACTCTTATGATTTTATTTTCGATCGGATCCGATCGCTTTCTTTTGTCATCCCTCAACATCCGCACCGTCCATGCATTTGCTAGGCGTCCGCGACCGTTGCCACGTGCTCTTTCTTCTAGAACCTTCGGTGGAAGGACCGTTGGGATGTTGATGGTTCATTAGGCACTTCAGCGATATACATTGTCGCCGAGTGCCGCCACATCTTTATCTCTATCGTCAGTCCATCGGATTTGAAGTATGCCGGTCGTGACATTCTCTCGTCTTCGTTTCTTTATTCATAATGGCAATGTTAGATTATTAATTGTTCGATTTTATAATCCCTATATTTTATATTGTGTTTTCTGCCAGGCACGTTTATTAAATTATTAGTTGCGAGTTAATTATACTGTAATTTTGTATATTTATTTCTTAATATAATGTAATTTCATTAATGTCATATATTTTATTTCTTTATGTTTGTTGAATTGTCAATTATTTGCTTCTATATTGTAAACTTCTTATATATGTAATATCAAAAAAGGGGGGCATATTCTTGGTCCATCATATATTTAAGTTCGAGTTTCTCGGGATAATATAACGCAGTGCCGCAGACAGATTGTCATATAGGACCGGCGAAATGCATACAATGTAGCGACCAGCGTATAGTTTCAGAAACGTCGATTCGCCTTCGGTGCGTTTTTTTTCACATACACAAGGAAGGTGCATACACGATCATAGGCGCGAACTGTGGCGTGACCCGAGCGTAGTGGGGGGTCGTCTCCGAGAGAAGACAAAAAGATCAAAGGGCGAGCAGTTCCATTTCGAGGAGTCGGAGAGTGCAAATCAAGAAGTGAGAGTGTTGCCAGTGTAACGTCAATCCACATCAGAGACCAGGCCGCTGTCACGACCGGCTCACTTTAAAATCGGAGACAAAGATTGGCGGCACTCGGCGACAATGTATATCGCCGAAGTGCCTAATTAGCAATATCCCAACGGTCCTTCCGCCGAATATTCGAGGAGAAGGCGTGCGTGGCGGCGATCGCGGACGCCTAACAAACTCAAGGATAGTGGGGATATTGAGGGGTGACAAAAGACAAATAACCGAATCCGATCGGAAGTCGGGTTGTAAGAGTCAGTCTTAAAAAGTCACGTCTAGAGCTCGGAAGTAAAAATTGTGAATTGTGTTAGAAGAAAAATAAAGCTTCTTTTTTTTTTTTTTGTTCTTTTGTGTTATTTTACGTGACACCAGCGTTGTTGTGAGAGCGTGGTGCGCGTGAGAGAGAGAGAGAGAGAGAGCGTTGGATCCGTTGTGACGAGAGTTACAAATAAACTATTGCGTTGTCTAAACCATAATACGTTATTGTGATTAATTAACATTTGTACAATCCATTCATCGTAAATAAATCATCATTATAATATTATATTTACGATATTACATATATATGTATATGTAAATGTTTATATTTTCTTTATGGTTAGGTTATTAATTGGTTTTGTAAATTTTTTGTATTTTATGTATTCCATATTTGTTATTAAAGTTTGTATTCCTATTGTCCCATTCCTTTTCCTTCCTTGTTGATGTCTTTTAGTCAATTTTTCGAATCGCGGGTCGCTTTTGATTGAATGGTTTTTCAGATCATAGTTTGTCCTTAGTTAAGTTGTTGGGACGTAGGTTATTCTTGATTGAATATAATATTGTTATATAGTGTTAGATTATATAGTATCGAGTCGTAATTTATTAATTGCTTTGTTCAAATCGCGAGTCGCTTTAGATTGATTAGTTTTTTCGGGTCGAATTGTCGAATCATAGGTTATATAATATTTTAGTATTACGTTATATAGTAAAGAATCATAGTTTATTAATTACTTTGTTCAAATTACGAGTTGCTTCGGATTAATTGGTTTGTCGGGTCGATTTGTCCAGTCGATTTGTCGATTTGTTGTTTCTTGATCGAATATTACGTTGTATAATATTAAATAGTATCGAGTCCCAGGTTATTAATTGGTCCATGTTTCTAATGTTTCGTTTATTGTACTTGCTATTACGTCGCGTACAATCGTTCTTTGTTCCTGATTGATTTGACCGGTTCGCCGCTTGCTCGAGTTGTTAGTTGGCACAGATTATATTGCATTCTCTATTTGTTAGTCTATTAGTCGCCCTTATTTAATAACATTTCTACGTGTGTCTACATCTAGTTAACCTATCATTAAAGTGTAGCGGCACGCGAGCAGGACAATTCAAATCCTGTTGTTGTTTTGTTTCGGAATATCATGGCCGTTAGGTCACAGGTATTGTAAGGAGTAATGAACTCAGAGTAAAACAATGTCGCCGCTACTTTCAACCGTCAAACGCAGTCGAGTTCAAATTTTCCGACTGTCCCCCGACCAGTATAAATAAACAGACGAAATGACGAGCATGAAGTTTATCGATCGCAGCAGAAGCATTCGGAGGCATAAGAAGTATCTACGGAATTTCTCGAAGATAGCGCGTATTTATTTCGTGAGATATATCGTACCTGGACTTGTGATTTGTGTTGAATTAATTTCCATACACGAAATATATATTTAACAAATTTCTCACATAAACAGTTTGTCTATTTTATTTCGTGATATTCCAAAAGATCTGTCCTCCACAAAAGTTTTCTTATAATCGTTGTACCTTGCACTTACCTTGCGTGTTCGAATCGCTACTCGCGCTATTTGCATGTGTAGTTTTCAATTTTCGTTACGGCACGTGCAGAGCGCGGGAATTTCCGTTTTACATAATTCGCACCAGCTTAATCACAGATACATTCCACAGAAATTAACATTCTAATAAAGAGGCACTCTACTTCAAACAGCAATTTTCCTACGCATTACATTTTCTAAATATTGTGATATAGTACACGCCACCATAGCATGGCTACTCGGCTAGTTGGCACGACCATACTCGCTAAAATCCCTGGCATGGTATGTACAAGAGGAACCAACCGCGGAACCGCCATAGATATTACCTCGGGATTGGCTTCGTTATTTACTTGTACCTAATGTATATTCTCGCCTAAAAGGTAGCTCACGTGTGCTATCTTTAATTTCTCAATGACGCGTGTAAAGTTTTTCGTCCGAGATTTAATGTGTAACAAAAAGAATTGTTTTATTTGAAGAACGAAATGATAGCACACTCTGTTAATATTATACGTTTAGAAATTGCTCAGTAGTTCATGATCTATCAACGAGTAAAGATTACAGTACAATATTATATAAATTTGTAAATATGGGACGCGGAAAAAAATTAAACGAGTCTGAAAAAAGCAAATTTTTCAACTAAGACAGCAACAGTTATGAGTAGTAAAAATATCGAAAATAATAAGAAGTCGTATAGTAATACACAATTTCTTAAAAGATGTTGAAGATTATGGCAAAAAGAAAAGTACTGGTCAGCCGTCATCGTTATCCGATCATAATAAGCGAGTAATAGCTTTTAACTCGCAGTTAACGCAAACAATTAACGAAGCAAATAATGGAAAAATCTAGTGTTAGTGTCAGTGTTTCAAAGAAAGAATGCATTGGAAAAAAATGGAGAAGGGTACTATTTTCAGACGAAAAAAGATTCAACTTGGATGGTCCTGATGGGTTCCAATATTATTTTCACGGCATAAGAAAAGAGACAATGTCGGCAATTCGACGACAAATGGGAGGAGGCAGCGTGATTGTTTGGGTTGGCATCGGTTATTTTGGCAAGACAAGTATCAAGTTCATCGGTGGGAGAATGAATAGCGTCCGATACATAAATTTAATCAAGGAACAAATAAATAATCATGCAGAACGCATTTCTGGACCTGATTACATCTTTCAACGAGATAATGCATCTGTACACACATCAAGATTGGTCCAATCATATTATAATGAAAATAATATATCTATTTTGCCGTGGCCTGCACGCTCCCGGGAACTTAATATTATTGAAAATTGCTGGACAGAATTTGTTCGCGGCGTATACGCGAATGGGATACGTTAAGTCAAAATGATATCCATAAACTGTATAAATCAATAGCAAATCGTACAATAGAAGTAATAGAAAATAAAGGGGGGTGTAGCCATTATTAAATAAGTGTATACGTTTGATAAGTAATTATTGTTAGTTACTGTTGAAGTGGTCACCACTTCTAAGAAAACTCTACATCTGGTCTTTTTAGTTTTCTCAAGCACTGAAGCCATCGACAGCGTGTAGACAAAAGACCGCAACGAAGTCAGACCATAAACAGTAGACAGGCGACGTTGGCTTCGGGGTTTTCAGTTATTGGGTAACCCAGCTAGCGTGCGGATCTGGACCAGCTCAAATTGTATTCTTACTTATAATTACACTTCTATTTAAATATATTTTCTGCCTTACAATTTATCCACGAGTGTTCTCTGTTTACGCATCGAATAACCTCAACAGTTACAATTTATGTTTATTATTTTCTCATTGTACATGTGCTATCATTTCGTTCTTAAAATAAAACAATTTTTTTTGTTACACACTAAATCTCATAATATTTTTAATTATTTTCAACGAACCGTATATTCTGAGCTCATAACGTTTCGATATTATACGTTGCAGACGAAAAACTTTACACGCGTCATTAAGAAATTAAAGTTAACATACCTGGGCTATCTTTTTGGCGAGGAGTGTAATAAGAGGGAAGACAGCGTTTCCCCCCTGGTTTCCTTCCTTACAGTATGTTCATTTTATTCTGTCCTGGAGCGTTCCGTGTCAGCCATTCTTTTTTCCCTGACCACCGACCAATAGGAGCACGTTTTGCACGGGCCAATAGGAACACGTTTGTCGCGGGCCAATCAGCGTGTACCGTTTGTTTGGCTGCCTATCGCAGTACAATGCGATGCCACCGGCATAGTACCGTACACATGCTTAGGGAACCTCATCAAAATGGCCGCCGCGTATCCGTGTCAACGTAGTATTCGTGAAGGTTAAATAATATTGTTGAACATATAGTATATTTATATTGTACGTATAAAAGTGTGGGAACGTAGAGCGAAACACACACAAATATGTATCCCCTCCCTAATATGTATATAAGCGTCGCACGATGGCCTAGACCTCCCTTGAGAAAAAAGAACGATGAGCAGTGTGAAATCTTGTGCCTTAGGCCTCCGGTGAGTAACCACGTGACTAGCAAAATTATGTGAATGTGGTAGTAAATTTATTTGTAATATGTCTCCAACTTCTCTCCATACCTTAACATGGTAGCAGAGATTCGTGGCTAATAGTTTTGTTGGTTTGTTCGGGTGATAATTAGTGAGTGAGTTTTACTAAGTGAAGAAATGTTCGAAGATAATAGGAAGATTTTGAACACGTAGGAACGTTCGAGAATGAACAAGAAATTAAAATGGAGAGAAAGGATATCAGGATATCGGTATTTGATGGAGAGGACTACAGTGTGTTGAAAAAAAGAATTGCGATATTTTTTAGGCTTAAAGAATGTTATACTGTCATAATTAGAGGAAAGACTAATACAGGTAATGCAAATTGGGATAAAAATAATCTGAAGGCAATAGATATAATCTACAGCGCGGTCTCAAAAAGCAATTAGAATTTGTTAGTGAAGAACAAACGGTATATGGTATAATGAAAAGTTTCGGTGAGATGTAAATATTTGAAGGAATCTACAGAAATACCAATTGTGTGCAGAAATAGACTGAAAAAGATGAGGCTTGACAAGTATAGCGATTTTGAAAAGCCAATAAACGAATTGAAAAATGTGGGTGCACAAGTGAAAGAAAATGGAAAAGCTGAATTACACGATAAATACGTTAGCCGAAGCATATAGCTATATAGGAGATCTAATAGATACCTCGAAGGAAGAGGATCAAACAGTAGCGAATGTGAAATATAAAATCGAAACAATTGAAATGAGAGAAAAATCTGATCAGGGAGAAAGAAATAGTAACGCGTTTGCTGCAAAAAAGAGAGGATGTTTCAGATGTGGAAAAGCAGGACATTTCGCTAGTGTCAAAACGTCCAAGCGGAAAGCAATAACGACGTGACATCAACCACATCTTAATATACACCGCAGATAAGACATCGACCACCGACCTTCGGACTCTCTTGCACATCATCCTCAAACCAAAACTTATATGTCGGAGAGGAAAAGACACCGGAGCCTTCCTCTGGAACTTCGGGAAAATCCATAAAATCGTAATTAGAGTTTACAGTCGTAATTAAACAATTTGCCGTCATTCCGCCCAATTGTAGTTGTTTGCGATTTGTGATAATAAACTTGGGCCCGAGGCGATCATCAGTCGCCGAACGTAGCCGCGGTCAACGGGACGGGCCTGCTATTTAACAAAGGTATGGAGCGATAGTACGACCCTCATTAAAAGAATACCCATAGAGGTACCTGGCAGTAAAACATACCAACGGTTCCTTCGGACAAGGAATACTAGGCACTTACGCAGCACAAGTCCAGTTAGCTTAGGACCCGCTATAAAACCTGGGTTTTTGCGGCAATTAAGATGCTTCTAACGGACAAGCAGTCTTTGTCCCAAATTGACCAATTGACAGCGACGTCAACTTCCCTCACTTTCAGAACGAGGGCTATACTCGACGAATCCGATGATCTCGTGTCCTTAGACACACCTCATCAGAGTTGCCCTCGGTGGCATCATCGGGACGAAATTCATTCTTTCTGGAGAGCTCGCCGACGAAGGGAGCAGCGCCCGCCGATCCGAGTAAGTGTATCCTACATCCCGTTGGCTGCGAATTCGTTAGGGACTTAGTAATCTCAACCCGATTATCGCGAGTGTAGTCACCGTCGTTGATTGTCGTGTCCGGAGTACTCGTTTACGGAATTCCAGTTCGGGTACGCGAGATTAGTTAATGATGGCCGACTCCGAAGGAGGCTCACCAAACGCCCACGGCCCTATCGAGGGACCATCTCCGACATATATAAGCCGAGACTTCAGCCAGCTCGGGCAGTTCTTGTTCAACCTTTCTCTGATTCGGTATCATTCTACCTCTGCAAAACCAGTGTATTTATAATAAAGTTCGATAAAAGAAAGTTAATAGCTGGGTTACGACTCAACTTTCTTTTCTTTTATAATCTAAGTCTCAAGTTTACGTGACAATCGACACGTGCTCGCGATAGAGGAAGAGAAGACAAAGGTCATACGAGCAGGAGACGCGGAAATTTCCATCGTCAACAAACAGCAGGCACGTGCAAGCAGAGCAACTGAGGAGCAGGTACATGGATAGCAAAGGCGCGCGTAGCACACAGCAGCGAGGCAGACAGGTTAGGTGATGACGAAATAGTTTGGCTGTTAGACAGCGGTTGTAACGATTACATAATAAATAACGCAAACTATTTTGATAAATGTATTGATCTTAAAAACCAGTAAATATGCACTTAGGTGATAATAGACCGGTAAAAGCAACAAAAGTTGGAAATGTCATAAGTTATCTTGACGTATTTGGAAGACACAATGAAATAAATATGAATAAAGTTTATAAATAAATAAAGAATTTGATTAGTTTAGGAAAATTAACGGATAATAATAATACGGTTATTTTAAAAGGAAACATTGCGAAAGTGATAAATCGGAATAATAGACTTACAGCAATAGTGTTCAAAATAGTATAAAATGAAAAGCATATTGAAAATAAAGGAGCACTTAGTAAACAGTGCCGAAAGTAATATTATGAGTCAAAAGGAAAGATGACATAGAACGCTAGGGCACATAAATTTCAGATACTTGAATATTTTGGGTAAATAGTAGCTAGTGACGGGTACACCAAATGAATTTGAAAAGGAATTTGTGAAATGTGAAATGTGTATAGAAAATAAAATGCGTAATTTACCATTTAAAAATAATCGAACTTAGGCTAGAGAGATAATGGAAATTATTCATACGGACGTGTGTGGTCCCTTTGAAACTACCGGAGTAAATGGAGAAAAATATTTCATTTGATTTATTGATGATTGTAGTAAAATCGTTAGGATTTATTGTATAAAATCAAAAGATGAAGTGTTTAATTCTCTTGTACAATTTGTCACTAAAAGTGAGAACTTAACTGGTAAAACTGGTAAAACTTTCAACAATAATAATGTAATATCGGAATATATATAAGGTGTAGTTTTGTCCGATTAATTATAATTTATTAATAATGGATTGAAAATACAGATAACAGAAGAACGATGTTTGATTAACAGAAAACACTAAATGCAACGCTCGTATTTACATCAAACAACTTAACAACTATCCGGCAACTCTCTCTCTCTCTCACTAGCAACTCTAACACAGCAACTCAACAATATTTGCAACTCAATTCTAACGACTCTATGCTTCGACGTCCCGATCAGTTCTGACTCTCGCAAAATGCATTCCTGCTCGGTCGCGCTCGCTCCCTGGAAAAATGAAACCGTACGCTGCTCATCTTTTCTCGCGTCACTGTTACTAGGCGCTCTCGGATGTAAACAAACCACAAAAAGACGACGTACACGGTGTCTCTCCAACCTCAGCCGACCCCCAATCAAAGCTATTCTATGATATTACAATAATAATGTTAATAATATGTCGGAGATGAAAGAACACCGGAGCCTTTGGAATTTTGAACCATCCCGCAACATTGTAACCTAGAGTTTACTATAGCTGTAATTAAACAATTGTAGTTATTCAATCCGATTGTAATTGTTCGAGAGTTGTGATAGTGAGCTTGGGCTCGAGGCGACAGCCAGTCGCCGAACGTAGCCGCGGTCACGGGATGAACGCTTTGTCTAACAAAGGCAATGGAGTAATTTTATAGCTCTCCTTAAAAGAAATATTTCGGGCGGCACGCGACAGTAAACATTCCAACGGTTTCTGTCCCGTGGCTCGCCACACGCAGACCCTATTCTTCGAGCAAGATGATTGCCAGATGTCGATGCGCCTCCGCAGTACATGTTCAGCTAGCCTGAGGGCCCGTCGTAAATCTTAGGATTTAGTTGACTAAAAGTCCTTCAAACGAACAATCTTTGTCCCAGCTACGGGAAGATAGTAGAGACCTATTTTTCAACGAACGGCATCTCCCACTAGCAACTTTCCCTCGAAGGTGGCTAGCATCTTTTTCTAACCACCGATATGGAGATTGACCAATTAGCAGCAACGCCAATTTCCCTTACTTTCTGAACGAAGACTTTTCTCGACGAATCCGATGATCTCGTCTCCTTAGACACACCCCGTATAGTTTTCCTCTGTGGCATCATCGGGACGGGAATTTCATTCTATCTCGCGATCTCATCGACGAAACGAGTAACCCCTTACGACCAGTGAAGATTACGCGTCTGACTTAGATTTTGCGAGCACGTTCATCTATCATCCCGTCGACCGCGGATTCATTGTTGAACCTGGGATCATTGTCATTAGTTTCTCGAGTATCTAACTATCACGGTTATTTGTCCGGTTCTATGATAATCGTATTTGCACTAGTCAATGTCTTCTCTATTGCATAACGACAACGTGTAACCCAAACGAAGATTCGTTTCACGCCCCTAACCCTAATTCTAATGTAAACCCGACATATACATATATATGTAATATCGTAAATATAATATTATAATGATGATTTATTTACGATGAATGGATTGTACAAATGTTAATTAATCACAATAACGTATTATGGTTTAGACAACGCAATAGTTTATTTGTAACTCTCGTTACAACAGATCCAACGCTCTCTCTCTCTCTCACGCGCACCACGCTCTCACGACAACGCTGGTGTCACGTAAAATAACACAAAAGAACAAAAAAAAAAAAGAAGCTTTATTTTTCTTCTAACACAATTCACAATTTTTACTTCCGAGTTCTAGACGTGACTTTTTAAGACTGACTCTTACAACCCGACTTCCGATCGGATTCGGTTATTTGTCTTTTGTCACCCCTCAATATCCCCACTATCCTTGAGTTTGTTAGGCGTCCGCGATCGCCGCCACGCACGCCTTCTCCTCGAATATTCGGCGGAAGGACCGTTGGGATATTGCTAATTAGGCACTTCGGCGATATACATTGTCGCCGAGTGCCGCCAATCTTTGTCTCCGATTTTAAAGTGAACCGGTCGTGACAGCGGCCTGGTCTCTGATGTGGATTGACGTTACACTGGCAACACTCTCACTTCTTGATTTGCACTCTCCGACTCCTCGAAATGGAACTGCTCGCCCTTTGATCTTTTTGTCTTCTCTCGGAGACGACCCCCCACTACGCTCGGGTCACGCCACAGTTCGCGCCTATGATCGTGTATGCACCTTCCTTGTGTATGTGAAAAAAACGCACCGAAGGCGAATCGACGTTTCTGAAACTATACGCTGGTCGCTACATTGTATGCATTTCGCCGGTCCTATATGACAATCTGTCTGCGGCACTGCGTTATATTATCCCGAGAAACTCGAACTTAAATATATGATGGACCAAGAATGTGCCCCCTTTTTTGATATTACATATATATGAAGTTTACAATATAGAAGCAAATAATTGACAATTCAACAAACATAAAGAAATAAAATATATGACATTAATGAAATTACATTATATTAAGAAATAAATATACAAAATTACAGTATAATTAACTCGCAACTAATAATTTAATAAACGTGCCTGGCAGAAAACACAATATAAAATATAGGGATTATAAAATCGAACAATTAATAATCTAACATTGCCATTATGAATAAAGAAACGAAGACGAGAGAATGTCACGACCGGCATACTTCAAATCCGATGGACTGACGATAGAGATAAAGATGTGGCGGCACTCGGCGACAATGTATATCGCTGAAGTGCCTAATGAACCATCAACATCCCAACGGTCCTTCCACCGAAGGTTCTAGAAGAAAGAGCACGTGGCAACGGTCGTGGACGCCTAGCAAATGCATGGACGGTGCGGATGTTGAGGGATGACAAAAGAAAGCGATCGGATCCGATCGAAAATAAAATCATAAGAGTCAGTCTTAGAAAGTCACGCCTAGAGTTCGGAAGTGGATTGTAAAGTGTATTGTTGTTAGAAAAAAAATTAAGTTTTTTTTTTTTATTTTTCACCTCAAATTTCATTTTTCTTTTATTATTTTACGTGACAAGAACCTCAAAATGTAAAACCATCATACACCGAACTAAATCGCCAAACCACGCACAACAAATTAAAATTTACTATGAATTAATGCCATATTCACAAAAGAAAATGTAAACAATCTTATAAAAAACCGATCGAAATCCAAACGATGAGAACAGATAATAAATAATCAAAACTCGTAATATGCCATTGCGAATAAAGAAACGAAGACAGGATAATCTCAAAACTATACACCTTTATAACTAAATCAAACATTGAACAAAACCTTCAAAACTACGCTCAACAAATTAAAATTTATTATTTACGCCCGTATTTACAAAGAAAACGTAAATCACCAATAAGCTAAAATATCGAAAGTAACGATCATATAAAATACCTATCGAAATCCAAATAATGTGGACAAATAAATAAATAATCAAAACTCATTACGAAATGAAGACAAGATAACTGAATCAAACACAGAAACTACGCATTACAGACAACCATTTCACGTCATTTTCCATGAAATAACATATTAAAAACTTACTATTATGCAAAAAATATTTTATTGCAAGAAATAAGGAATAACGCGTGCTACACGTGCGAAGACTCGGCGGAACAATGAGATGCCCACCGTCGTGGAGGGTTCCAGAAGCATCGCAGAAGCAACTTCAGCAAAGACAAGTTGCCACGCGCCTTGAACGTTCCCACTGGCATCAGCAGGAAAGTTTCCAGAAGCATCGCAGAATTTTTTCGGGACCGGGATGGGTCCCGAAGCAATTTATTGGGTCGAAAATACCAGAATTCCCGAGAATTTCAAGAACACGAAGCACGTATCGAGACCAGTTTAAGTCGTATTTCACAAAATAATTTCCCTTTCGTTAGATTTTAAGAAGTTGTCCGAAAAGTGTCTCTCTTTGACAGCCCGTCTTTTGCAACGATGCATCTTTACACAAACGTGAAACCTAATCCGTCGAACGTTGGAATCTTTATTTTGATAGAACTGTAGAAGGTTATGTGTAGAGGGCGGTTGGTCGGTGAGGTTTAACGGACGAGATTACTCGTTGTTGAAACCGTCGAATATATTTAAAATGATAAATTAGTATACAGATAATGCTCGCAAAGACGCTCGTACTAACCAATTCGCTAAGACAGTGTATAAGTCGTAAAATAGGATCGCTAATGACTCGTTAATTAGATCGCTGATAATTCGTTGATAACTGGTTGATAACTGATCGACAACTGACTGTATCTCATTTCCTTGCGATCGCGTCCGTTTATTTATACTGGTCGGGGGAGAACCGGAAAATTCGAATTCGTCTGCGTTTGACGGTTGTATGTAGTGGCGATATTGTTTTGTCCGGAGCTTATTTGTTCTTACAATACTTGTAACCTAACGGTCTTGATACTCTGAGACAAAACAACAACATGATTTGAATTGTCCTTTGATTCATGTGCCGCTACAGAACAAAGTGGATGTATTTTTAACCAATCGCATGGAGACGCAATCGCGAGGAGAGACGTCAACGGGAGTCGTAAATTCCCGTTACGATTATAATAACCGACACCACGAGTTGATCGATCCCCTGATTTCCGATAAGATAATAGGGGTGATTCAGTTTGTATAACACTGTGATTCACAGAATTATAAATTATATATTTTTCCCACTTAAGTTACACCATTGCTTATAATATATCGTAGACAATGAGTTAGCGTATAGAGACGCGATACACTGGCACAATATTCGTTGAGGATAGAGCAAGGCTCTTGGAGTTTTGTTATAGTCGATTAACCCATTACTGACATGTTGACTTTTCTAGCGTTGTAGAACAAGTAGTTGACTTTTCTAGCGGTGTAGAAGAAGTAGTTGACTTGACCCTCCTGATGGCGTAAGAGAAGCAAAGTAGAGTGCCGATGCTGTGTCGGAGGAAAGCTAGCGATGGGTGTGTCTAGCGCACGGGACCATCGGATTTGTTCATGACATTTTTGGTCAGGAAAGTGAGGGCAGTATACATTGCTTCTGATTGGATAAACGTAGGTTGGTGGACTAGGAAGGGTCTTAGCCACTCTCGATAGAAAGTTGCTAGTGGGAAGCATCGTACGTGTGAAAAACTAACTTTTCCATGTCAAGCCGTAGTAGACAATAGTCTTTAGAATGATTTGGAAAACGATATTCGTTCGGTCTGAAGGACCTTAGCTAGAAAATTCCTTAGATTTACGATGGGTCCTTAAGACTATTGAGGGCACTCAGCAAGGATGAGCGGACATCTGGTTCCCGTCTGGCCCGCGGTGTATGGCCTGGTCTAGGTAGAGGGTCGCCCGACGTAACAGTGAATCATACGTAATTCGATAAAATAGTATAAAACGGAAAATGTTGCGCGTTCATTATTTCCTTATAAAACGAAAGAAACATTTCTGACGACTTAATACATAAAATGACACATAAAAAATATAATTTAGTCCATTAGATAGGTGCCACAGTATTTTCTGCAGTGTGGGATTGTCGTAAACGAATCGAATTAAGTATATGTATCATGACGTATGTGTCTATTTCTTTAAAAGAATTCTAAGTAATAAATAATTTTTTCCAGTTCTAAAACTCCATTCGTTCGGTTCAAAATTGTTACGTTTGGACAGCTTCTAACTCACTGGTCGTTTTTTATGTCAGTACCATAGTATTTAGTTTTCAATACTAGTCTTCAGTTTTCGGATTTCTCAAACTAAAGCTCCCTTTTCTCCACTCGAGTTTTATATCTACAACCCTATAGCGTGGTTGTAAACGTTAACTTCAAGTCATTACTTAAATATCGTGGATCTAAACTACAAAATAACGTGTCAGTCCACATTCTCCAGAGACGTGATACTACATTATTTATGCTGATATAAAAAAGCAAATCCACGATAAAATACATGCAGGCATCAGATTATACAGGAGGTAATAAATTTCGTTATGTTTAGTACCGAAATCTTATTACTTGTACTCGTTTATTTACTGTTGTGCTTCCTATGTTAAGGAAAGGACAGATTCTAAATTAGCATTTGCAGTCGATGGGTGGCATTCTGGTGCTGTAAATGGTTATTTATCTCCGACAGTCCATTATGCGACAAAAAACTTTGATATATGTCAGTGTATGCTTAATTTATATCGTATACGAAAATCTCACACAGCATTAAAGAAGCATTAGTTAAATTTAGGAAACCATTAAATTTTGTTATCGGCAATGGTCGTAACGTAGTAAAGGCAACAAGTATGTCTATAAACTGGTCACGTATACTTTGTCTCATTGTATTCGATCGATGATAAAAGTAGTAATAAAAAAATTTGCAACGTATACGATTCTCAGTGAATAGTGCACAAGTATTTTGGAGTTTTCGAATAACTGACACCAACAAGAGAAAGGTTCTTTCAATTACACTTATCGGTCAATCCTAACGAAATTCCGTTACAATTGTTGCAGCAGATGAAATTCCGCTTGCATGATGTTGCACAAGTCGCTTGTTATATGATAACCGTCAAATTTGATATTGTGCGAAAATAATATGCCTAAAGACTTAAAGGGTGAGTAGAGTGAGCCACTATAGTGACGCGTCGTAATATAAGAAAACATCCGCGAAAGCAACTATATTGGCGCATCGCATCTAAGAGGTTAATGGTAGAGTAGTGGGTTTACGCTTCGCTCAAAGTCCTCGAGGCTTTAGAGATGGAGAGGTCGTTTCCGATGGGTTCCTGACTCAATATCGCTCCCACGACGATATTAAAGGCGTCAGTTGTGATTACGAAGAGTTGAGAGAAGTTTACGAACAAATATCTTAACGTGGATTGGGCCACCTCGTTTCAAATGATGCGAATTTTTCAACAGTCTTCGGATATTTGTCATATCGCGAGTAAACTTCCTAAGAGGCCTAAAAGTTATTTGACTATTATTATTATTTTCTATTTAGTTTTGGGGATTATAAATCGTTTCACGATTTCGATCGTGATGGTATTCCTTTTCATTCCTTCACTAGGGACGATATGACCTACAAAAGCAATTTCCTTACGTGAAAACCAACGTTTATCCGGTCGTACAGTTAAGATAGTTCTTCGTAACGGTATTAAGGATTTTCAACTTCTGGGCATATTTCTCTAGAGAACCAGCGTATACGATGAAGTAGTTTATACATACGAACACTATGGTTCCTCTAAATCCTGGTAATTCTATGTGCCTATTATCCTTTGAAAGGCCGCTGCCGCGATCTGAAGGCAGAACCGCATACGGTTCAATTCGCAGTAACCGTGAGTTTTGCTCTTACCTTTGTGGACGGAAGAGAACTTGTATTGTTTTGTATTGATAGGAGTCTTCTTGGACGTTGCAGTAACATATTCGGCGGTAGTGGTGTGGTCTATAGGGATGTGCGGGTACTCGAAATTACGGGCTTGAATCGAGCCAACAAAAGTCAATTGGGCTCGAGTGTGTGGTCCTATTGAAGACATATAGTCATTTATTGGATTATTCCGTGACTAATTTGTGAACATAAACAAAATTGACGCACAATTCATCATCCGCCTCATCATTAAATTGGGCCTGCTGGCCGGATTTAAGAGTCATCTTGATTAATGTATTTCATAAGAAAAATAGATCAAGGATTAGTTAGTCAAAGACTCGAGGTCAACAGTTCTTCTCTGTTCCACTAGAGCCACACGAAAACCACGAAGGCACGATAGCTTTCGTTGTAGAATATAATTATAAACATAATATAATATAATATAAATGTGGCGGATCGGTATCAACAGGACGCCGACTGGTCGAAGGCATCAATGCGGCGCAACACCTCCCGGGCGATCCGCTGGTACCAACCGCCAACACTAGAGGGCTACGACGACAACGAGACTGTCTATCTCGCTAGCGATCGAATATACGGGCGATTGATACAAATACCGCACCTAGCGAGACTCCCTCTACGTCTAAGGCAGGGACTACCGGGCATAGCCTTTCTGACGAGTCCACCGGTAGTCCCGGGACGAAACGTAAACAAAAACTCTTTTTTCATCCGCCACATAAATATTACAATATAATATATTTATGTGGTGGTACTCGGCAATGATGTATATCGCCGAAGCGAAGTACCCAATGAACCTTCAATATCCCAACGTCCGTCCGCCGAATGTTCGAGAAGACGGCGTGCGTGGCAACGGTCGCGGACGCATAATAAACGCGTGGATACTGGGGATATTGAGGGGCGACAAAAAGAAAAGAATCGAATCCGATCGACAGTCGAGTTTGAACCAGGAAACGATAAAAGTCGAGTTGTAACCGACAGCGAGATTGACTAGCGAAACCGAGACCGATACGCGACGCGATCAAAATAAGGCACTTGTTAATAAATACATTGTCGACCTAAACGCCCTAAACTGATTATTTAATGCACTACACTCAATATCACCTCATTTATAATTATAAATATAATATAATATAATAAATATGTCAGAGATGAAAGAACACCGGAGCCTTTGGAATTTTGAACCATCCCGCAACATTGTAATCTAGAGTCTACTATAGCTGTAATTAAATAATTGTAGTTATTCAATCCGATTGTAATTGTTCGCGAATTGTGATAGTGAGTTTGGGCTCGAGGCGACAGCCAGTCGCCGAACGTAGCCGCGGTCAACGGGACGAACCCTCCGTCTAACAAAGGTATGGAGTAATTCTATAGCTCTCCTTAAAAGAAATATTTGTAGCGGCACGCGACAGTAAACATTCCAACGGTTTCTGTCCCGTGGCTCGCCACACGCAGATCCTATTCTTCGGATATGATGGTTATCAGATGCCGACGCGTCTCCACAGTACGTGATCAGCTAGCCCGAGGGCCGTTATGAACACTAAGATCTAGTTACCTGAAGTTCTTCAAACAGACAGTCTTTGCCCCAACTACGGGAAGATAGTAGAGATCTATTTTTCAACGAGTGGCGTCTCCCACTAGCAACTTTCCCTCGAGGGCGGCTAGCATCTTTTTCTAACCACCGATATGGAGATTGACCAATTAGCAGCAACGCCATATTCCCTCACCTTTTGAACGGAGGCTATCCTCGACGAATCCGATGATCTCGTGTCCTCAGACACACCCCATCATAGCTTTCCTCTGCAGCATCACCGCGACGGAGAGTCATTCTCTCGTGAGGTCGTATTAGCGAGTTACTTAGTGCCTGTACGCTCGGTGGGTATTCCACGTTTTCGTAAAGAGTCCAACTTAGATTTTTGCGAGCTCGTACATCTATCATACCGTTGACCGCGGATTCGTTATTGAATTTAAGACCAACATCACTAGTATCGCGAGTGTCCAACCGCCGCGGTTGATTGTCGAGTCGGTAGTATCCATACTCGTGTCAACAGACCGTATCTTCGTTATAACACAATGATGGCCAACTCCAAGGGAGGTCTATCAAACGCCCACAACCCAGTTCCTGACTCTTCTCCGACAAATATAATTGTAGCGTTTCGTTGGATGAGAATAAATGGTTGGAGAGAATTGGAGAAACGTTACGGCGTCCCATAATTTGGATGATCAGTCTACCCATCTCTGAGTTCATGATTCTATTTGCAGCCTGGATTTCGCGTGCTCCTGAATAACCTTTTCAAACTATCTTTCAGTTGCATGCTAGACCGATACGAGTTTCAGGGGCGGTTACTACGGCGTTGAATGCTTGTGAGAAACATCTGGCTACAAATCGCATACTTGTAGGTATACGTGAATCTTCGAACTTGTTTCTTCTAGGTATTATAGGTCCCTTCTTAGTTTAAATGTTCTATTTACTACTTCGAAATTGATTTTATCATGTTGTATGTGCCATCTCTCTCTCTCTCTTTTCACTTAATTTATATCTTGTCGTTGTTTTGTAAAAGCTGGTAAATGTAATTTTATATAAAAACTTAAAATGTGGAAAATTTTAATCATTTCAAAATATCCCGAAAAATGAAAAAATGCTAGATAGCACTACCTCATGTTCACGTTCAATTTCAAATTTACCACTAATTAATCTATTTAATGTCGCACTTTACATCTTTATCAAATGATTTGAAACAATTAAACCTAAATAGAGATTTGTTGCACCTAATAAGTATTAGAATTTTATAAATTTTTGCATTTTTAAATTCTGCATAAATTAGTAATCATCCATTTGCAAAGAACAATATTTTTCAAAACTTTCAATCGCTACAAAACTTTCTTTCTATCCAATTAACGAACAAAATTTGTAAAAAATAAGAGACGAAACATTGTAACGAAATAGAGAAAATACAAAATTAAGAGATAGGATAAGAGTGAAAGGAAGAAAACTATTTTTAGGCGTTTGGCCGTGATTTTATTCGTGCTATAGTCGCAGATTATAAGCTCGATGTTCAATGGCAGTAGGTATCTTCAGAGAACGGTAAATAAAACAAGTTAGTCTGTTTAAAGACGTGTTGGAACCATGATTGATCGCAAAGGCACCGAAAACTGTTCTTCTTCAAAAAGGAGATTTCGTTAAAGATGTTACGGAAATTTCGGTGCAATTGACTGGGTGTCAAGACGAATACGTTCGACCTACTGTAAGAAGAAACGTTGTATTTTAAGAATATTAGGGTAAAACATACCGCCGCTTAAAAAAAAAGAAGATACAGTTGCTTACAGAAGTATTTGATCACCTGTAGAAACTATTACGAATATATTATGTGTGTGAGGCGTATGTGTTGTCCGTGATAATTGTAGCTGCTGGCTGTAGATGTCGCTGCTGGGGTACTGCTACTTTTCTTCTAATTTAGATGCGTGGAAGAAAAATCGGACTACGGGCGCCGGGATTCGAGAACCCGGGACCCGAACGTTCGTAACCTAAGGCGCTAACCACTGCGCTACCGTTGTCCGGTATTAGTTAGTGTGGAGTGGCGGTATTTGTTGTCGAGTGCCGCCACATATATTACACGAAGCAGTTTCAAATTTTATTATCACGGTAATGAAACTCGACTATCATTATTAAATTGGTTGTTACGACCGTTCGCGGAGAGACGCGGTCGCTAGGATAACGCGTCAGCGAGAGGCGTAAATTCTCGCTACGATTCGGTTAATCGACGCCGCGAAATAGTCGTTCCCCTGTTTCGGTTAGGATAACAGAGGCGGTTAATTGAATGTAACACGGTATAAGGTTATATCACAGTTTATTCTCACAACTTGTAAATGAAACAGTTACGCTGGTGCGTATGTATAAGATGAATGAGTGACTGATCTACGGGTGTATCCCGGTCTAGGATGTTGACTGTTCGAAGGACGTAAAATCAGTGATGTTCGGAGACGATGCCGTGGCGGAGGAAAACTAAGGATGGGTGTGTCTAGCGCACGGAATCATCGGATTTGTGGGTGACGATTTTGGCTAAGAGAGTGAGGGAAATAGGCTTCTTTGTTAATTGGTTAAAACGAAGGTTGGTGGACTAGGAAGGGTCTTAGCAGCCCTCGAGAGAAAGTGGCTAGTGGGAGGAAAGTTGCATCATACGTGAGAAAAACTAACTTTCCCTTGTCAAGCCGTAGTAGACAATGGTCTTTAGAAATGGTACGGAAAACAGATATTTGTTCGGTTTGAAGGACCTCGACTAGGAAATTCCTGAGATTTATGGCGGATACTTGAGAATATTGAGGGAACGCAGGAAGTATCCGCAGACATCTGGTTGCCATCTTGCCCGCGGTGTGTGGCCTGGTCTAGGTAGTGTTACGCGACGTAACATTGGTAAAACTTGAAACAAATCTGAAAATATACACAGAGGCTACAAAATGTTTAACACGTTCACGCCGGCGCTGCTATTTGTGTTTCTCGCTAATTTGTGTTTAACGCTCCAACTTTTAATTGTGAATATCGACCGGCAACTCCAACTTACTCTCATCATACTTCGACTTGCAAGTTTTTAAGTGTCAGATTTGAAATGCTACAATGACGTGTAAATAATAATATTAAAGTCATTCGAAACAATCTTTATTCATCTCAGAAGTAATATAATTTTGATTACAATATTTATAACGCCGCACATTGGTGGTGCTTGAGAGGCACACTTGAAGCGTTGAGGGTTAATTATCCTTTATATTAGTGAACCTTAATAGACACTAAGTCTTTATTTAACATTTATACAGGATGGTTAGTAACTGGTGGTACAAGCGGAAAGGGGATGATTCTACGCGAAAAAAGAAGTCGAAAATATGGAATAAAAATTTTTCGTTTGAGGCTTTGTTTTCGAGAAAATTGACTTTGAATTTTCGCTCGGTACGCGTGCGGTACGTTATAACGGATCTCACTGTAGATCGTTGTCTCGATGGAAAAATTAAAAAAAATTTTTTAAAAACATTTTTATTCTATATTTTCGACTTCTTTTTTCGCGTAGAATCACCCCCTTTCCGCTTGTACCGCCAGTTACCAACCACCCTGTATATTTCAGATACGTACTTATACCGAATATTAATTTTTCACTAGGTATATGTTTGAAAAGTAAATATCTTATAACTTCTATATACATTTTCACATTGGTTTCTTTGTACGATACAATTATGAAGTTCCTCAAAAGTCGTTGTGAGGAACGTACGTGTTACGGTTTTGCTGCGTCGTATATGAGTCAGTCGCCCGGTCGTATTACTTTCCATTTGTACGCAGTTTCGTTGTATCAACTACTTTATTTCTTTCGTAAATGCTAGTTCAATTGATTAATATGGTGTAGTCGATATTACATAATAAACTCTTCATCAGAAAAAATCCAATGTTACTCTCCCTTGTTATAATAGCGCCGAGCCACTAAATTCTGAGGAGAAAAATATAGATCCTGTAATATAAGGATTCTTGGAAGAGATTATCATACGGTCTGCAGAGTCTAGTCTGGATAGAGTCCTTGATATCATTTTCATGGCAACAAACATAATTTAACAGAAAATATTATTAATAGAACGAATTCATTTCGCTCAATTTCTAGTAAAATATGGAGTCCTCGGCCAGTATCATAAAAGGGCATCACATTAACAAAGAAAACACGGAATTCGACAAGAATATTCAAAAAGATCCTTGAAGAAAAAGATGAAGAGATTGAAAACTGTAAACAGAAGTTGGAAGGTCTATCTATTGAAATAAAAAATTTAAGTAAGACCACCAACTCTCTTCAGGCAACGATTAATTCCGTCAAAGAATTAAATAAGAAAGTATTGAAAAATAGCAATTAGGTGCTTAACTTCCCATCACCATCCGCGAGTATGTATTAGAAAAGGACATGGACGCTGGTATGCAAGCATCTCCTAGAGCAGTGGATTATTCCACCAGTAAAATGCCATTGTTGGAGAGGGACAGCAGTTCCAGGAAAGAGGAACTTCAAAATAGGAAACGTGCGTCGGGTAGAGCTCCTATTCTCCCGATCTAACGGTGCCTTTGTCGTGCGGTAGACAAGACCCGAGAAACGAAACTATGACGCACAAAGCACCGCTGGTAAAAGTCTTTAATAAGGACAATATCAATATCTTAAAATTATACAGATTAGAATTAATAGTTTTCAATTCGAAAGAATCAGATCTTATACTTATAAAGTGATTTTGCGCAAAAGGGGGCCTCAACTTCGATCTTAACGAATTTCGGGGATGTTGTAGAGAGGAAGGTCATGAGTAACATGCACTTTTTCCGAAGCGTGGGACGATAGTCATTCAAGTGTTATGACAAAAAGATAGTGATACTTGTTGCATTACTCCTACTCCGATATACAATTGGTTTCGAAAATATCGCTATTTATTTAAATATCGCTGTTTATTTAAATATCGCTGTTTGTCGCTATTTATTAATAGAGATGATGATATTTCTGTGTCTCAAAGTCTCAATATCTTTGTTTCATAACATAAATTTGTGATATATCCGAATATTTTTAAAAATTAATTTATCTCAAATTAGTTATTGCTCAGGCAACAATAATAAAGGCAACATAATTAATAAATTTGTTATTTTTGACAAATGAAAAACCAACAGATCTTTTTATTCTAATATCTATAGATCATATTGTAATATTTTATGTTATACACTTTTACAATATTGTATGTAAATAGCTAAAATAAGAAAAATATATTGATATGAATATGAAAATATGTCTTGTCGAATTTGTAGTTGAAATGAAGAGAATTGAATGGAAATAATAGAAATTTAAATTATCAAACTAAGATGAGCAGCACCCCTACGAAATGAATCGCGCTGTAGAATTAGTAAAAACCAACAATAAACACTAAAGAAAAATGATAAATTTGCCAAATAGAGGGATAAAGTACAACAGCGATTACTAACAAAAAATAATCTTCAACACATTAAAATACTCGAAATATGTTATTGAACAGAAAGGGTATCAGAAAAGATATTCAATTTTTGTTAAAAAAAATTGTCGTTTTTCACTTTCTAAAACGTTTCTTTTGATATTTAAGCAACGATTTGTTTTAAGTCGAAAGTCTTTTGCTTTCTGAGATTTATTATATATACTACAAAACATTTTTGTTGTTTTATCCGTATTTATTTCAAATATAGAAGATATAAATGAAAATTATGCTAGTGTCCAAATAGTTCTAAAAGCAGATACATTAGATTGTCCGAAAAGTATCTTTCATACAAACGTGAAACCAAGTCTGTGAAATTTCGCGGTGTTTATCTCAACAGAACAAAATGGATCGTACGTAATTCGGCAAAGTAATATGAAACAGAAAACGTTGTGCGTCTATTACTTCCTCATGAAACAAAAGAAACTTTTCGGACAATCAATAGGTCGTATCTGTTATTGTCCTCGCCTCGCGTACTGATGCAATGTTTACATTTCGAAATTTCAACTATGATCGTAAAACAGTTCTGGGAATTCCTGTAGTGGGGGTAGTTCCAGATTGAATAACACGAAGTTTCTTATATTGTCTACCATACAAAGACGCTGATGTCAAGCAGTCAAAACAATTTCAATCAACTAGCACGTGGTGGAAGCAATCAACAGTATTTATTATAATTTTTATAATAATTTATAAGTACCACTTTATAAGTATACTTTATTTATTCATGAACAATTGTATTTATGGTTAAACTTCGCGTTAGGAAATACAAAATTATAGCCTTGTCTCCTATTGTTTGACTTCTCTGCAGCGATGCCGCTGCTGGCGGTTGGAGAAACAAGTCGTTGCATTATCGGGACATTGCCTACCATGCACTTTCAGGACTTGTATATACAACCGTAGTGGCAGCTGTGCGATGTAACAACGTCGTACGTATCACTCGGCCTGTTTGAAATTCGATGTTCGTCGCATTACACGCGTACTACGCCATGATTGTTTTTGCATGTTGTAGAGAATCTTGTCCTGTTGGTCCCGTTAGAATAATTTTTTCGATTTAGTCATTCTAAACTTTAATAAATTTAATAAATTACTAAATATTTTATGCACGTCTATCTATTACTTACGATTATATTGAGCTATCAGAATGAAACCTTTCGCATCTTTTAGGGGTAGCCCACCGATTGATCTCGTTTGCAAAATTTGTCCAATATGTCCATTGTTAACTATTATTATTGTAAAAAATTTATTGTTCACCAGTTTCATTGTTGTATAATCATTGTACCAATATCAAGATGATTCCGAAGCAGCAACCTGGACTAGTGCTCTAAAATTGCGCTCCTCAATATAAGCTTCAACTCGTGTTTCCGTCGCAGGAAACATTATTCTGCGGATTTGTTTTCACTCATAAGTCTACTTTCATTGCGAAATAATATTCATTGTGACACGCTATTAAGTTATAGAAATATGATCCTTTGTCGTCGTTCGCTGTATAATATCGGTGGCGGAATACAGTTGGTTTATTCCTTACTCGCATTCGAAGCTGGACTGCCTATACAGTCTTTTATTCCTTACTAAGAAATAAGAATTGAAACAAACAGTAAATAGACAGAAATAAATTATCATCTTATTAATTACGCTAAAAATCGTTTTACGTTGTGGAGGATTAGTCGTTATTAGGTTGAGCGAAATAACGAGAGCGAAATATTGCTGTCGCAGTCCGTCAAATATATTTTTGAATAAATAAATAAATAAATTATTTACAGACGAATTGTGAGTCGTTGGTACAAATATAAGTTGCGGAATAAATACTCGATAAATTCTCCGAGAAACTCTGTAGATCACTTTGGTACTCGTTTACACACGTTGATGTCGCTCCGTTAATGTCGATAATTCCGTCGCTCGCGATCGCGTCCGTTTATTTATACTGTTACCGTAGTAGAAAAACCATATCGTATACCGAATCGTCCCAGTGCAACAATATTTTAGTTACACGCATACATTTTTTTTAACTGTTCTTACGCTTTAACAATTTGACTACCACGCCGAAATCACATGTTTTGCTCAGGACGCCACAGGAGTATTTTTATTATTAAAAGCATATAATGGCAAAATAATAATAAATTGGTTGTAAGACAACATTCTTCCCCAATGGGGCGTTTATCTTATTGGTGGTCACGGGCGACAACTGTGGCCCCTTAGTAACAGTTGATAGCGACATAGTATAACAAGACTTCGTTTATATCAACAAACCACTCGCATTCGTTACTTCGTCGTAAACAAAACGTCCAGAATATATTGTTGAAACGTGTAGAAGATACTAGTAAACAGTATTTGCTCATTCTATATATATCAGTAAGGTCCGTGCACACTTCCATCTTCAATTATGTGATTATAAAGCAGCATTTACGATTATTTTCTAAGGTGTGTTTATAATAATATCCGTAGGTTACCCCTCAAAGATGTGGATGCACCATTAGATGCAAGATTTGTTCTTATTTTTCTTTTTTTTTTTTATTGATGTTCTAATAAAAATGTTTAATTCCTCAATAGGACACTTTTTATTTCAAAATATTTTCTATTTATCCGTTATATTCAAAATGCCCTAACTGTTAATTGTCATTCATTTGTTACAATTGTAAGAAGTTCAAGCGCTTCGGACACCAATGACCACCGTGGTGTCACAGGAGAAATCGTGGCCGGTCATATATGACCAACGTGGCAGTCAAAGTTTTAAAGAAACTTGGTTGCATTAAGTTGCACTTTGAGGCAGTTGAGTAAAAGTTCGCATGAACAATCTCCCACACTGCAACACTAATTGTAATGATTGTATCGTATACAAGCGGCACTTTACATTTACAATTTAACCGCTACCAAAGCACATTCTTGGTGACTTTATGTCGTATTATACTGCAATTGAATGCAATCAAATAAGGATTTGAAAAGTTGAATTTAGTTATAAAGAAGTTGAAATTTTCTTGTGTGGTACTCAAATATCACCATAGTAGAATCATTTTACGGCATTTTGTACCACTATCCAAAAGATTGCAATACATTTAATTTACTGCTTAGCAAGTAAATGAGAAATCTCCATCCTTGTTGCATATGTATGCAAATAGAATATATATGTCGGAGATAAGAGGACACCGGCGCCTCCCCTCTGAAACTTCGGGAAAATCCATAAAAATTGTAACTAAAATCTACAGTTGTAATTAAACAATTTGCCGTCATTCTACCCAATTGTATTTGTTTGAGATTTGTGACAATGAGCTTGGGCTCAAGGCGACAATCAGTCGCCGAACGTAGCCGCGGTCAACGGGACGAACCCTCCGTCTAACAAAGGTATGGAGTAATTCTATAGCTCTCCTTAAAAGAAATATTTGTAGCGGCACGCGACAGCAAACATTCCAACGGTTTCTGTCCCGTGGCTCGCCACACGCAGATCCTATTCTTCGGGTATGATGGTTACCAGATGCCGACGCGTCTCCACAGTACGTGATCAGCTAGCCCGAGGGCCGCTATGAACACTAAGATCTAGTTACCTGAAGTTCTTCAAAGAGACAGTCTTTGCCCCAACTACGGGAAGATAGGGGAGATCTATTTTTTTCAACGAACGAAGTCTCCCACTAGCAACTTTCCCTCGAGGGCGGCTAGCATCTTTTTCTAACTACCGATATGGAGATTGACCAATTAGCAGCAACGTCAATTTCCCTTACTTTTCGAACGTAGGCTATCCCCGACGAGTCCGATGATCTCGTGTCCTTAGACACACCCCATCATAGTTTTCCTCTGTGGCATCATCGGAACGGGAAAGTCATTCTCTCTCGCGATCTCATCGACGAAAAGAGTAACCCTTTACGACCAGTGAATATTACGCTTTCGACTTAGATTTTGTGAGCACGTTCATCTATCATCCCGTCGACCGCGGATTCGTTATTGAACCTAGGATCATTGTCATTAGTTTCTCGAGTATTTAATTACCACTGTTACTTGTCCAGTTCTATGATAATCGTATTTGCACTAGTCGATGTCTTCTCTATTGCATAACGACTCGTGTAATCCAAACGAAGATTTGTTTCATGCCCCTAACCCTAATTCTAATGTAAACCCGACATATATATTCTTAGTAATGCTAAAGCAATATAACTAATAATTTGTAAGGCACATAGTTCCTATTTCTTAAAACTTCTAATTCTATGTTCATAATTAAGAGAGTTTATTGTACATTACAAGTACATTGTAAGAGATTGTACATTATTAACGATTTTTGGAGCGTTTTCAATTTTTGTTAGGATTTCTTTTAGACTGTCATTTAAGGGTGAAACTATAGTTTTGAGATTTGTTTTGTAAGTTATATTGGTTTTTTCTTCTCCTATTCGCATGTGTTCGTGATCATATAATTAATCGCAAGTTTCAGAGTTATAATAGTATAATATAATAATGAGTTGTTTCCCATAGTTATGGCTTGATGCTCCTTTCCACATTTAACATTAATTTGTGTTGGTTTTTCAGGTATGGCTATGTAGCGATTACTGAGTTTTAACGAGATTAAGCTAAAGCCTTTGATTTTATAGATAACAATTTGACAATGTTTTTGTGGTGTGTATTTCTTTGAATTCTCGTCCATGGGTATTTGATGGAATCCTGAGGATAAGTCTAAAGCGGAGAAATATTTTGCGTTTCCTAGTTGTGAGCGTATATCGCCAATGTCAGGTAGTGGATATGCGTCTTGCTCTGTTAGTTCGTTTAACTTTCTACGATTAATCACTGTTCGCCACTTTTGTCTCCCTGATGTATCGATTTTCTTTGGAACGACCTAGACAGGAGAGTTATAGGGAGAGTCAGAGGGTTCTATAATCCTTTTGTTTAACATTTCAGTCATCTGTTTATTTATTTCGGTTTTATAATGTTCGGGAGGACGGTAGAATTTTATGTTGATGGTCTTATTTTCTTTTAACGTAACGGAATGTTTGGCAAGAGATGTACATGGTAATGTTTCGCTGTCTAAATTAAATGCGTTAAGGGTTGGTTCTTGCTGCAGCAGAAGGGTGTTATTATCTAATTTCAATGTTTTATTGGAGAGTTCGAATCGATATTAATTTAAACCGGGTAAGCCTAATATGCCGTCTTCTATAATAGGGAAATTATCGTCTACTAAGGAAAGGTCTATCTTTTTGTCGAATAAATTCAACTTAATTTCGGAGTTAGATTCGTATTTGGAATGTCCCATGGAGAATTTCTTTGTGTCTGGTATTATTGTTCTTCCTGGGTAGCATCCTCGTTTAAGCAAGTTGATTCTTGCTCCCGAGTCAACGAGAAATCGCAATCCTGGTCGTCCTGGTAATTGTAGTCGTATTGTGGGTAATCTTCCTGAGACAGCATTTTTGATTCTGATAGTTCTTGAATGTGGTTTATTCCTGGAGGGGCCTTTGTTCGAGGCGGTATTCGAAAATCCTGGCATTGATTGGCAAGGTGTCCCAATCGATTGCATTTGAAACATTTCGTTTGTGTCCTTTCGTTTAATGGTCGGTTCTCAAGCTTTGTAAAATTATTCATTCTTGATTGAATGTTTCGTGTGAATTAATTGTGTTTGTGCTCGTAATCATAAAGCGGTTACCTACTGGTCGAGACGTCTGGTTACGATAAGATGGCGGAGCGGTTGTTTGTCGTGTCATCCGTCTGCGAGCGTTGTCTTCGCGAAAGTATCTTTCCACGTCCATTGCTTTTGTTTCTGCGTCGATGATGTTTGGGGGGATTAGCCAATACCTCTTGTCCTATTTCTGAACGAAGGCCTCTTACATGGTCAGTCACAGAGCCCACGTATAGTCGATCGTTCATCGCTCGTCGAATTAGTTCGTCTTTATATTCATTGCTAATGCTGTATTGAAGTTTGTTAAAAGCACGTCGAAATCTAATGTTATAATTTTGCACGCTTTCGGTTAATTCTTGCCTTATTTCTCTTAATTGATCTTGGTGTTCTCTTACTGATGCTTGAGTAGCTACGTTACGTCTTAATGCTTCGTACAGAGTTTCGAATTCGTATGGGTATTGCGGATTGCCATTGCGGCTTTTCCTACAATTTTCTTTATTTTGATCATTTTTAATAATAATGTTTGTTCGCTACACATCGTTCTCATTTCTTTCATTTCACGAATAAAATCTTCTACATCTATATCACCTTCTCCGTTTAGTATCAGAATACATTTTAATGCAATTTCAGCTTTTAGATTACCAGAGTTTGCAGCTGTTGGATTGGCATGGTTGGACGTATGTTGGTGGTATTTGCGGCATAGGAGGAGGTGGATTACTATCGTGTTTTAATACTGATATATTATCGTAATCGTTAGTCATCATAGAACCGAATTCAGTTGATTCTACGTGTATTTGTTGTAGTTTAACACGAGAGAGGTTTCTGCCTAATATTTCTATTTCCTTAGCGCGTTTTCTATTTTCTTCGTATGCTAATCTTAATGCATTCTTTATTTCGTTAAATTGTTGTCGAAATTCTTTGTTCTGTCTCTGTACCATGTCTAACATTGCTCTGGTAGAGGAATCGAGTGATCCCGTTTTATTTTGGGTTCCACTTGTAGAGGGTAAACTTGTCTCGGCTTTTGAGTCTTTCTCGTTGTTCATTGTGAATATTGTCTCTTCGCCAGAGTTGCTAGAGAAACTAGCTTTACGCGTTCTATATTGTTTAAAAGAATCCAGATTTTTCTCACCTTGATACGTAAGTTCGTAGAATGAGGTTCTTTTGCGGTGTTTTCCTCTGTGGCGCGTTTAAAGGTGTTGTTTGAATGTCAAACTCGTTCTGTTGATTTGTTCTATGCTGACAGTAGTCCCGCTGATTTGATCCACTGTGGAAAATTATTGGTAGCAGAGTTCACAACACAAGTGGTCCGAATCCTTCGATCTTCAATGATGTCCGTAGATCGAAATCATAATTTCGTTTACATTGAAGCGAATGCATCCTGACAGGACCGCTAAAATGTCACGTAAAAACGACAGGAAAATAATAATAAAAGAAATGTTGGGTTCTTGAACCAGAGTTCGAGATACCTTTATTCTATAATAAGAATACAAGTTTACGATTGGACCGTCATCGAAGGACGTAAGCCTTGATTAAGACCCAGCCCTTCTAGATGTTCGCTTATCTTATGCCTACGTGCCAAATTCATATTCCTTTGTTTTGGGAATTGGTGTCGTGTGCAAAGCGATTCGGGTTTGCTGAGTCGTTTGTAGATATTTGTTGATGTTACACAGTCTTTGACTCAACATTCGATCTCACCACAAGGAGACTACTATGAGTGGAGACCTATAAAGAATTTTATCACAAGTTGCCGATTATTATCGAAGTCTGCCGAATGGACATTTAAATTGGTTGTAAGATTTAAATATTATCTATATTGTAGATAGACCTATAAGTGGTTTCTTTGTCAAAAATGTCGTTTTCCTATCCTTGTCCCTACTCTTTGTCCAGGCATTTGCTGCATCACGTATGGCGGTAACAACTGGCGATTTCGCATTATAATAAAAGTCCCCAGGTTCTAGTTGGATCATATGACATAGATATAGTTGGTAATATGATCAAGACTAGATATTGAAGTCAAAATATACAAGTAAGTTTAGCGAAGAAGTAAGTTCGTTCGTGTTACAAATATAATGCAAAACGAAGATCGTATATAAACCGGGAGACTGGAGGTTTCCTTTTTCTTCCACTGCCAGCTTCCATGGAATGCAAATATAACGGACAAACAATAAAGACTAAGTAAAGTGTCAAAGAATAATTTATTCAACCGTCTTCTATGCACGTCCGGTAAAGCACTTCGCGCGATTCTAACTGGCATCGTAAACTGGTGCCCCTACAGAAACTATGGGTGTCTAAATATTCAATCTTATCCAGTATCACATCTGTAAGGTGCTTCACGGTAAGATCTCTTCCACTCTTGATTTAATCAAGTTGATCAATAAAATTCTATTCATAAAGCAGGATGTGCCGAAGACGGCAATAAACACGCAGTTCGGATTATTTAAATTCCTATGTATGATTGTTGGTATTAAAAATGCGTTTCAATGGCCTTGTTCGACCGTTCGAGGAGAGACGTGATCGCGAGGAAGCGCGCTAACGGGAGTCGTAAATTCCCGTTACGATTAGATAATCGACGCCACGAAATGATCGATCCCCTATTTCGTTTAGGATAATAGAGGTGGTTGAACTGATTATAACACTGAAGTAACAGATTACAATATACACATTGTTCCAACAACTTTATAGACATAGACAGTTACGCACGGTGCGTATGGATATAAGTTAAATAGATGACTGATCTAGGGGTGGTAGACCAGTTAAGCGATGTTGACTGATCTAAAGATGGAAAACCAATCAAGAGATGTTGACTGATCTAAGGATGACAAATCAGTGAAGTTCGGTGACGATGCTGTCGCAGAGGAAAACCATTGCTGGGTGTTGGTCATCCCACCACCGGTCGCTTGAGAGTAGAAATGACCGTGGAACATGGGAAAAACCCGACCTTCTCATTTTTTTATCTGGTTGGACAATAACCATAAGGAACCTCTTGACTTGAATGTGTTTTATACCAATTAACGGTCTTAATGGTAAAATACAAATGCTTAGTTTTATGACAGTTCCTTAGGATTATTGCGGTCGGACTAATTATATTTGCACAGATAGTGGCTGCCTTGACCGAGGCATGGATTATGGTTTACGTAAAGAGTCACCTGACGTAACAGATCTTAAAAATCAAAAATGATCAAAACGATCAAGCGCTCTCCAGCCTAGACTTCGTTTAGGCTTATATAGAAGACATTCTCATCGTTTAGGCTATCCAAAATGAGCATTGAGGGCATCTACAGACGGTCCTTTCAGCGAGTACAAGTTGCATATCAACGTATAAAATTGCAACATTCTTGCGGATGTAATGGAATTCCTGGGCTACGAGGTTTTAGCGCAAGGTTTCGAGCTCCTATTTACCAAGGTCAAAGCAATTCTGGATTTCAAGAAAGCTCCGACATTGCAGGTGCTCCGTCGTTCCCTAGTTGCGCTCAACTATCGTCTGTCTCAAATACGCAATTGTCTCGTAGACTCAAGTACCACTTTATCTCATTCTAAAAGATGCCAAGAAACACGACAAGTGATCAGTCCATTGGGATGCAGCTTCGGAAGCAGCCTTCACTAACGGGACAGTTCTTGCTCACTGTTGTGTGGGCAGCTGCATATCTTTCCTGGCGCTACGTACTGATCACAAGTCTTTTACCGTCGCCTTCAAGCAAAAGATGAAGAAAGTCGAATCCTGAGTTTCATAGTTCAATATTCCTCAAAATTCCACTGTTATCGAGCACATCAATGGCTTCCCCAACTGTGTCGCCGACGCACTGCCTCTCATCGGTGTGATTCGATTTCGCCTCAGTCTGTAGGTCGTAGATAACGGATGAAGAGTTCGCCAACATTTTTGTGAAATTAAAGAAAGTCATTTTAACATCTTGTGCGATATCTCAACGGACGACATCAGGCCTGATCTCACTATGGAATTCAGAAAGCAGGTTTTCAACGCATTCGACAACCTTTCCCATACGTCTAACAAGTCAACAGTTAAGTTGGTCTTCTAGCAATACATTTGGCTTTCCATGACTAAGAAGAACTCACGCTAGACGATAATCTATGCTAAAATTCCTAGCATTTTTTAACTGATGGATTCCTAAACTCTAAACTAGTATTTTTGAATTCTATTCCTCGAATATTATCAATATATTATTATTATGTACATAAAAAGAAGTCAATAATGTTTTATCGCTAAAAGTCATTAAAATATTCAAATCAACGTATCTCCGTACAGTCGAAAAATATTGCAAAAGAATGTGAAGCTTTGAACACCTGAAGCGATCGCCTGTCTTCACCTCCCTCGTTTTAAAGAAAAGTGTTACGTCCGGAACAAAATTTTGCTTTTTTTCTTTCATCAGCTTAAATACACTTTGACTGCGTTTTTGATGTACTGGGAACACCCTAATCGAGAACAGCAACGGTCTTTGGGGTTTATAATGTGGCGAATGAAAAGAGTGTTTGTTTGTTTACGTTTCGTCCCGGGACTACCGGTGGACTCGTCAGTAAGGCTATGCCCGGTAGTCCCTGCCTTAGACGTAGAGGGAGTCTCGCTAGGTGCGGTATTTGTATAAATCGCCCGTATATTCGACCGCTAGCGAGACAGAAAGACTCGTTGTCGTCGTAGCCCTCTAGTGTTGGCGGTTGGTACCAGCGGATCGCCCGGGAGGTGTTGCGCCGCGTTGATGCCTTAGACCGGTCGGCGTCCTGTTGATACCGATCCGCCACAATAACATAGTTTATCGCATTGGTGACACGAATCAGTTGTTCAAAACAAGCATTCCCTCCTTGGAATCGTCGTGGTCTTACACTCGAATTACTTAACGCACAATAGATACCCTTAAGATTGTCTAACGTAAACCAATGCCTCTCGTGTGATTCGATAATGCTAAAACGTTCTAGAGTTCCGGATTCTCCTCTCCATTCAAGATTCCCCGGAATCCTCCATCGGATTCCCGCGAAGATAATTTCGAATCACATTCGATACTGGCTTGAATTTTGTAATAGTAACGATGCGCGTTCTATATCCGTCGTTGCACGTCAGTCAGTTCATATGAGATTTTATATAATCTGTAATAATTTGTACGTATGTAACTGGGTTGGAATTGTTCATATGGAAAGGCATTGTTGTTGAGGGAATGTTAGGTTGGTATGATTACTAGTTCTTACATGCTAAGTTGGTACGACTTCTAACGACGCTCCTTTGTTTTAGGTGTCGACCACGTGTTAATTATCTAAGTACATCCGGTGTGTTCGTACGGCTGTACATGGTGGTGAAATACAGAACATAAAAATTGAATCTGTGTGAATCAATTAAATATCAAACTCCAAAACCTGTTTAATAACAATTGTTAAAACAAAATTTCTTTTATAAAATACTATTGTAAAGCACGACATTGTGGGGAAACCTTACCATGAGTATTTCTTGATGTATTTCTCAAAAGTGAACATTAATGTTAATATTAGGTATATCCTTTCTTTCTGTTAATAGCACATTTCATTTTGAATGAGGGGTTTCTGGTCTGAACTCGAATCAGCATTTACGTTAAACATCCTGCGTTACGAAGGAGACACGCGACGAGAACGAAGCGTCGATTTTTGCGGTCAAAATTATAAAACTTTTAATTACGAAAACTTCATCTTCTGATATGTATATCACATATGTATGTCGGAGATGAAATGACATCGAAGCCTCCCCTTTGGAACTTCGGGATAATCCCCTAACACCGTAATCTAGATTCTATCATAGGCGTAATTAAACAATTGTCGTCTTTCGATCCGATTGTATTTGTTTGAGATTTGTGATAGTGAGCTTGGGCTCGAGGCGACAGCCAGTCGCCGAACGTAGCCGCGGTCACGGGATGAACGCTTTGTCTAACAAAGGTACGGAATAATTCTATAGCTCTCTCCTTAAAAGAAAGATTTGTAGCGGCACGCGACAGAAAACATTCCAACGGTTTCTGTCCCGTGGCTCGCCACACGTAGATCCTATTCTTCGGGTATGATGGTTACCAGATGCCGACGCGTCTCCACAGTACGTGATCAGCTAGCCCGAGGGCCGTTATGAACACTAAGATCTAGTTACCTAAAGTTCTTCAAACAGACAGTCTTTGCCCCAACTACGGGAAGATAGGGGAGATATATTTTTTTCAACGAACGAAGTCTCCCACTAGCAACTTTCCCTCGAGGGCGGCTAGCATCTTTTTCTAACTACCTATATGGAGATTGACCAATTAGCAGCAACGTCAATTTCCCTCGCCTTCTGAACGAAGGCTATCCTCGACGAATCCAATGATCTCGTGTCCTTAGACACACCCCATCATAGCTTTCCTCCGCAGCATCAGCGCGACGGAAAGTCATTCTCTCGTGAGGTCGTACTAGCGAGTTACTTCGTGTCTGTACGCTCGGTGGATATTCCACGTTTTAACAAAGAGTCCGACTTAGATATTGTGAGCATGTTCATCCATCATCCCGTTGACCGCGGATTCGTTATTGAACCTAAGTTCATTGTCATTAGTTTCTCGAGTACCTGATTACCACGGTTACATGTCTAATTCTATAATAATCGTATTTGCACTGGTCGATGTCTTCTCTATTGCATAACGACAACGTGTAATCCGAACGAAGATTCGTTTCGCGCCCCTAACTCTACTCCTAATGTAAACCCGACATGTATATATCTCGATATTGAATATTACCTTATCGATAGCTACATTGCACTATAAACTTATAGCTGTTCAACAAATTCAGATAAAATTGTATGATTATCATACAATTTCCACAGTTAAGGTGAAAAATATAAGTTTTGCGTCGAAAGTTTGATTGTTGCTGTGTATATACCAATTTATAAATAATAGCATTATAAATTATAAAATTAATAGATAAATTGCAAGAGTGAAGAAATATGCCTGAAGGAAAGGAAAGAAAGGTAGAAAAGGAAGAAACATGCACACTCTCACGGCTTCTCAACTAACGAATTATGGTAATTCACGCATCGAGCTCCACAACCTAATTCGTTATGTACAACAATAATGTAACGTAAACAATTTTAGCTAGGCCCACTCCGGCCTTTCATGGGAGCGTAAAGCTACGTTATTCTTCGACGTGCGATCCTAAGGTGCGAGTTGTAAAGATCTGTGGAATGGTTTGAGTTAGAGTTTGCTTAAGAGTGATAGACTGGACAGAGAAAATCATCCTCTAGTTTAAGAACCCACTCTTGCGTATACCCATTTTTGTATTTTCTTTCATTAATTCTTTTACCTTTTTTTCTATTTTAAATCGTAGTAATTTTAATTTTGTTTTGTAGCTTATGCTTCAACGTGAAATAGAATCTTTCTTAAATTATACCGCTCAGAGAAATCGATTAGTTTGTGTTTCTTTCCATGATAGGATTTTAAGCAGACAGATAAAATCTATTGTTGTCTATTGGCAATCCTGAGTGTAGTGAGGTCATATTTGAAGATCTCGAGAAATTAGTGAATGAAGTTATTGCAAAACATTCCGAGGAGAAATAAGTTTTAGATGCTCGTAGTATTAAATTATTAATTCTAAAAAATTATTAACTTTTTATTTGCATTATTATCACTTGGCGTCTCAGCATGTTATAGACTGATATATTATACACTGCATGAATTCAAATAGCAAAATTTCGTATATTTTCAGCTTCTGCTGTGCAGATTTATGTCCAAATCGATTCCTTTTTCATAACATTCGTGTCGCAAGTGTGCAATTATGGTGTTTCTACTCAGTTTTGTCATAAATAACCTAAATTCCCTGTTTGAAAAGTTGTATTACTTTATCTGATTGTTTCTGTGCTCGTTTCGACTCTGCTATTATCATGTCTCTGTGTGTTGATGAATATACAGTTTGTTTACCATTTATTACTAGTGTGTCCTATCCAACGATTGTTTTTCTCTAACATCTACTAAACAGACATCTACTAAGAAACACACCTTCAAGGTATCTCTTGTCTATCCTGTTGGATATCATCATATCCGGAAGTGTTTTATTTATTCCGTTATTTGCACCTATAACAGTCGGAAAAACTTCTGAATTGTAACATGCAAGCAACTATTATTGCTCCGGTGTTACCTACATCTGATGTGCAAGGCTGCAGCTCGATAAAGTGAGTGGTTTTATATAAGAATAGGATGAGCGATTTTGAATCGACTACAAGTAATTTTGATGGAAATATTATTGAGCAGGTTATGACAAGAAATAAGAGATTTCATACTTTTCCACGGGGACGTCCATTATTAAAGGTAGTCTACATAAAATTCAGCTCCAATCTTGCAACACTGGCTTTATTATCAAGCGGTTTGATAGATATATTTCTGGTGACAAGCTTAGGTCAATTTGTGTCACACTTAAATTGTCAGAGACTCTTTTATTAATTTTGAAAAACAGATCAAATTACTAGGGTTCAGTCAGAGCTTCGCAACACCAAACGATTAAACAGCGTGCGTTTCTAGACACCTTGGAAACCAAATTGCAGGTTACTAACGATGTGTCAAAATCAATCCAATATATTCGGATCCTTCACAGGATTCTTCCGGTTACTGGCAAGTCAAAATACACCATCTCCATCCATTAGTGCATAACCAAAATGTAATGGTCTTTATAAAAAGTTATAGTAGCTGTAACGTGGAACTGCTTGTTCCCTACGTGCATACGATGTGATTTCTCTTATGAAAACATGGCTTCATTCCGATGTATTAACCTCGAAGCTTAGCTTCTCCTGCTGCGATGTATTTCATTGTGATAGATCTTTTCTTACTAGCAACCTCTCAAGAGATGGTGGTGTTTTAACTGCTGTTAAAAGCTCGTCTCGTTCCTTAAGTATGCACATTAATACCCTTCATGTTGAGCACTTACTTGCCAGGATTCTTCTTAGATCAACATGTGCTCCTTTCGCGGTAGTTTATTTTCCACCCAGATCTTCTCCATTTGTATATTCCGACATCTCACATGGCGTTATTGAAATCGTTGACTTGTATCCCGATCGTATGTATAATACTGTACATACTAGATGATTTTAATTTGCTTCATGCCACATGTAACGGCCAAATTCCATCAATTGACCCCGAGGCAAACTCGAATATAGCAACATTCCTAGAATACTTGGTTGTCAACCTAAATTTTTGTCGTTTATTAAAAAAAAAATCAATCATTGTAAGTTGTGCCTTGATTTATTTTGAACTAGGGATAATAAGACTAGAAGAGCTGCCTTATCTTCCTTTACTTTACTGTGGTTTTTATCATTCCGTTTTGTTTGTAAAGTTTTGCATGGATTTAACATCTTACTCTTCGCCTAGCAATTATATAACCTACAGAAAACTCGTGCGCAATGATCTAAATTCCATCGCTTGGGATGACATTCTAATGTTAATATTAATCATGGTAATGCAGTTCGTATATTATATGACCATTTATATTTTACCATAGATTTGTTTATGCCTAAATTCTATATAAAGAGCTCCACTTTTCTTAAATGGTTTTTGTCTTCGACTCGTTACGCTCGATTGACAAAGAAATGTGCGTACCAAGTCTACACATACGAATTCGTATGAGGATTTCATAATTTTTTCTATCGAATTCGATCTCAGTTAAGGCGCTGTCTAGAATTGTTACATGCTACATTCCCGCAACACTGAAATATTAATCCGTGAAAGCAATAATATTAAGCCATTTTGCAGTTTCGTAAACATTATTTGCAACCTTCAAAGTGTAGCTTGATCAAATACGTAGCTTGATAATGAAAAAGCAAATGATGCCTAATCGATCAGTTTTCTTTTTTGACTAATTCACTCAGGAGGTGTGATACTACAAAAAATTTAAGATACGGATAGCTAATATACATATCTTCAGATTTATTAAAAATATTTCCAATATATGTCGATGTAGAACATATTACAATATAAGGTTTTGTCCAAGGACTTCTTGGATATGCTGCAATTCAGCATGAATTCTTTTTCACCACTGAATACAACTTTTCTTTAATTAAAGCATCCTACACTGGGGACACGTCTACACGAGGGAACAAAAAGATTTATAGACGGAAGATCATTTTGGACATTACAGTATCGGAGGGTAAGATTTTACCCTTGTTAAGAAAAGGAACAAAGGAAACTAACGATCCCTTTATTCCAAAAAGAAGCCTGGCGAGAAGTTCAGTTAACTAGAACAAATATTATGATGAAAGTGAATTAGATATCGACATACCTTTGGAATATTCCGAACATAGTCGATTATAGCACTCCAATGGCGGTAAAAACAAAACGAATTAAGGAACCATTAACCCCTTCCCGTGCCATTTAGTTCGACGAAACTCGGGCCCAAGCGGTAGACGCGCGCTAAACAAACCAGATTGGTGCTCGTAAACAGGAACTAACATTCAGTCACGATCGTAACGGGTAAAAAAACAGTCCGCGAGCTCGGCTTGTTATGTTTACGTTTGGCCCAAGTATCTAGTCGCGAGTCAGACTCGCGATATTCATGTTTGGGCCAAAATCTTCATCGCGAGGCTGATTCGCTAAAGTACGGGAAAGGGTTAATCATATCGGCTACGAGGAGGCAGAAAAATATAAAAGATCTTACGAAAAGGGATGACGAGGAAGAAAGGAGATCCTCGCAATCAAAAAGAGAAATAGAATACTTCATCAAACAAGTGGAGGTGGATGTGTTAATTAATACACTAATCGAAGTGATCTTAAACACAAACAAAATAAATACGAGGTTCCACTTATTATCCAAAAAAGATCCGGAAATAACCAATCACTAAAAATAACAGAAATATAAGTGGGTAAAAAAGAACATCAGGGGTTAACATCGGTTTACATCGGTCAAGGAAACGGTTATTCATAGAGAGCTGGTGGTAACCCAAACGTCGCCCCCTAAAACAGAACATAGTAGCTACAAAATACAGACTGAGGCGTATTGTGTTGTCCGTGATACTTATAGCTGCTGGCTGTAGATGTCGCTGCTGGGGTACTGCTATTTTTCTTCTAATTTAGATGCACGGAAGAAAAATCGGACTCCGGTCGCCGAGATTCGAACCCGGGTCCCGAACGTTCGTAACCTAAGGCGGTAACCACTGCGCTGCCGACGTCCGGTACTAGTTAGTGTCGAGTGGTGGTATTTGCTGTTGAGTGTCGCCACAAGACTGATATAAAAAGGAAAAAACACTACCAACTCAGTAAAAGGAAACAGACCTTCCCAGCGGAAGACAAAGAGGAGGAATTTAAGGAAAAGAGCAAGGAAAGAAGAGTTGGCATACGCGGACGTATACAAAATGAGCACCGAAAAGGATGACACCCAGAAGGAAGACAACAGTAGCGAGATTAACGAATAGAAAGTGCAAATAGAAAAGAAATTGACGAATATCAATATCAACCCAAAAGGGACATTAGAGAAGCAAGAAGTCAGCGAAGAATCCTCAATAGACCGGAGGCAATACTCGTTGAGGTCGAAAGAGAAAGAGAATAGCCCGAAGCATATAGAAAGCTTATACGAGCTAAGGAAGCTCTCAAGGAAACAACAGGCGTAGGAATTAAAAGCTAAAGCACCAGCGAATGAAATATCTGAGAAAATGAAAACGGTTACAGAAAACCGGGTACAACCAACACCACTACAGACTATGGTGTTACTGCGAGTAAAAAAACATTGATCCACTGATGAGCAAAGAAGAGTTCAGTAGCGATATTTGTCGAAATTTAGACATAAGTAACGCGAACTGAACGCCAAGGCACTACGGAGAACTCCATGGGGAACGCAACAGACCATAGTAGTTATCCCCACATCAACTGTACCTGCTGATTATAACACTCTAAAAACCAGAACAGGGTTAACAATAACAAATATAAAAATGTTAAGGTAAAGAAAGGATTCGGAAATACAAATAATTGACTTTATTTTACACACAACAGCTATACAATATATCTTACACTCTGAAGACCTCGGCAACCTTCTTGCACGCACGCTTGTTCTCAACCGACTCTTCCAGATTCTTCTAACATCTGGCGACAGTCTTTTGTCTCAACTAAGACCTGGACGCCCTCTGACTCTTACACACACACTCTCATGTACTGTGTAAATGTATCACTTCCCTAACAAAAAATTTTGCCGAAAATCAGTAGATCAGTTCGCTGTTGAGTGCCGAAGCGTGCAGACGTGTCTCAAGTGCCCAGTGAAGTTCGAAAACAACACGTGCCGTCCAACCGTCGAAAGTGAACACAGCCAAGTGTTTCCAATCTTTTAGGGAGAAGAAAACCCCACGCACCCAACCCTAACCCGAATACTAGCCTCACTGCCTCACGACTAGTTATTCACTTTGAATCAACTAGCTCGATGATGGCCCACCAACCACGATCAGGCTCTCCTGAGCAAATCCACAACCACCCCGCTCTACCTCCCCCGTGGCAAAAGTGCAGCAGATCGAATACGAAAAAGCGAAAAATAGAATCACCGAAATCTAACACGATCGACACATGGAACGAACAATCTACAATAAACACCCACAACAGGTTCACCTTATTGGAATCCACAAACGACGCCATGGAAATCGCAGACCCGCTGCCAAACCAACAAGCACAGAGAATCCCCCCTCCCCCACCAATATTTGTTAATGATGTCATCGACATCCAAACAATGATCAAGTCCTTAGAAAGAGATATCTCCAAGGAGGATTACAACCTAAAAATAAATAATAACAAAATAAAAATACTGCCAACGAACCCAGAAGCTTATAGAAAACTCACAAAGACACTTAGGACCCTGAACGCCAATTTCCACACCTACCAACTCAAACAGGAAAGGCCCTTCCGGGTGGTCTTACGAAACATCCACCACTCATCAGACATTGACGAGCTAAAACACGAGCTAGCAAAACTCGGCCACGAAGTCATCAACGTAAGCAACATAAGACATAGAGTCTCGAAAGACCCGTTGTCCTTATTTTTTATCGACATAAAACAAAAACCCAACAATAAGGAAATTTACAACATCAGTCGTCTAATGAACGCAATAGTAAAATTCGAACCACCGCTAGCCAAAAAAGAGATAGTTCAATGCAAAAGGTGCCAAAGGTACGGCCACACGCAAAAATACTGCAACCATACATACCGCTGCGTTAAATGCGCAGGTACACACCCCACCGACCAATGCAGTAAATCACCGGAAACCCCAGCGAAGTGCATCCACTGCCAAGGTAACCATCCTGCCAACTACAAAGGCTGTTCAGCCTACAAAACCTGGTACACAAACAAGTACCCTAAACCCAGAGCAAAAGAGGTAACCAACCAAATACCCAGCCCGCCGAAATTCACGACTACCCCAATCCACTCAACCAACCAAATACTCACCACTGCCTCAACCTCCTATGCCCAAGCAGTACAAGGCATCCAAAACAATCAGAATAGCCAAAGAGATTCTTCCCAAAACAGTGTCCCCATTTCGCCAAACACAGACAACGTCTCTAGGCTTGAAAAGCTAATAGAGAAACAATCGGAGCAAATAAACAATCTGCTATCGCTACTAACACTCATCATGGATAAGTTAATACGCCCCGACGCAAAATAAAACCAAGACGCATAGCTCTTTGGAATGCCAACGGTCTAGCGCAACACAAACTCGAACTAGAACTCTTCCTAAAACACCAGCAAATCGACGTAATGCTCGTATCGGAAACCCACTTCACCGACAAGAACTACCTAAAAATAAATGGCTACAAATTCTACCATACCCAACACCCCAGCGGAAAGGCCCACGGCGGCACCGGAATCATAATCAAATCAAGCATTAAGCACTATGAACTTCCATCATTCCAGAAAGACTACCTCCAAGCAACAAACGTAGCAATAGAAGACTGTCATGGTACAATCATCACTTCAGCAGTATACTGCCCTCCCAGACACGCCATCGCCAAAGAAGACTTTGATAACTTCCTGGACACCCTGGGCAATAGATTCATAGCTGGAGGAGACTATAACGCCAAACACACCCAATGGGGCAGCAGACTGGTCACAGTAAGAGGCAAAAACCTCTTAAACAGCATAATAACCAACAACCTCAACTACCTTACCACATACGAACCCACATACTGGCCCACAGACACTAACAAAATACCCGACCTTCTTGACTTCTTCGTAACCAAAAATATCTCATCAAGACACGTTCAAATCAACTCCTCTGCTGATCTCTCCTCAGATCATTCCCCGTGATAGCAACAGTCAGTTCAACAATTATCGAGAATACACATAATGGCTCCATTCACAACCAACATACCAACTGGCAGCTCTTCAGAGAAGTCTTCACTCACTCAACTTCAGCCTTAATTTCACTAAAAACTAAGGAAGAAATCGAAGCAGCCACGGAATACCTAAACACGAGCATAATAAACGCTATCCGCCTCTCCACACCGACAAAGACATCTGTCAGCAAACATGAATTTCCTCATTACATATTAAAAAAAATAGCAGAAAAACGTAGACTAAGAAGAGTTTGGCAGACCCATAGAACACCGGACGACAAACGAAAACTAAACAACGCAACTAGAAAGCTAACCAAAATCATCAAAAATTACAAAAATGACTGCTTTCATAAATATCTCGCCAGTTTGTCCCCCACAGCCGACTCCGACTACTCACTATGGAAGGCCTCCAGGAAACTCACGCGCCCCCCACAAATAATCCCCCCAATCCGCCGTCCGCAAGGTGGATGGGCGCGTAGCCCTATAGAAAAAGCCGACCTGTTTGCGAAATACTTGTCCAAAGTATTCAAACCCCACTCCTCCAAAGCTGCCGCGGACGTTACTGAATACCTGCACACCCCCTTCCAAATGTCCCCTCCGATTGAGCCCTTCACTTCTGCAGAGACTATAGAAACAATCAGTCGCCTAAATCCCAAGAAAGCAGCAGGGCACGACCTAATAGGCAATAAAGCAATCAAGGAACTACCCATAAAAGGGATTGCACTCATTACATCGATTTTTAATGCGATCCTTCGCCTTGAACACTACCCCAAGGCCTGGAAAACCTCACTAATTACCCTCATCCCGAAACCCGGCAAACCGATACACGAAACCAGCTCCTACCGCCCAATCAGTCTTTTAGCTACCCTGTCTAAACTATTTGAGAAGATGCTCACGAATCGACTCCTTCCACTCCTAGAGGCCTTGAAAACACTCCCAGATCACCAATTCGGCTTCCGAAAACAACATTCAACAGTAGAGCAAATCCATCGCATAACCCATACGATCAGCCAAACCCTTGAAAAGAAAAAATATTGTTCAGCGGTTTTCCTAGACATCCAACAGGCATTCGACAAAGTATGGCATGAAGGGCTACTATACAAGCTTAAAAGGACCCTTCCTCACCCCTACTACTCAATCCTAAAATCCTACCTAACCAATAGACAATTCATGGTTAAATGCCTAGACGCGACTTCTGCAACATTCCCAATAGAATCCGGCATACCCCAAGGTAGTGTCCTCGGACCCCTACTATACTCCATCTACACTACTGACTTACCTATATCAAACGAGATAACAATAGCAACATTTGCTGACGACACAGCGCTATTAGCTACCCATGCAGACCCGGTAATGGCCTCATCCACTCTCCAGCGAAGTCTCGACTCCATGGAAAAGTGGTTTCACAAATGGGGCTTTAAAATCAACGAAAAAAAATCCACACATGTAACCTTCACGCTCCGAAAACAAACCTGCCCCCAGGTCACCATCAACAACACAATAATTCCTAGCAATGACTCAGTCAGATACCTGAGCATGACCCTGGACAGGAGATTAACCTGGAAAAAGCACATTAAAGACAAAACAAAGCAACTAAAGGACAAACTAAAAAAACTCTATTGGCTCACGGGCCGACGCTCCAAACGAAACATACAGAATAAAATTACCCTCTACAAGACCGTAATAAAACCCATCTGGACCTATGGAATCCAACTATGGGGAACAGCAAGCAACTCCAACATTGAAATACTACAACACTTCCAATCGAAAACGCTAAGATCCCTAATCGATGCACCTTGGTATGTAATCAACGAAACAATTCACCGCGACCTCAAGACACCTACAGTCAAAGAGGAAATAGCAAAATACAGCGACAGATACAGCAAAAGAGTCAACAAACACCGAAACCCCCTAATCACTGGACTACTTGATACGACGGACCAGATTCGCAGGCTGAAGAGGCACTACCCGCTAGACCTAAACGCTAGATTCAATTAGTTATCTAAATTAAGCAGTATTTACTTATTATAATACCTACATATAAATTATACTTACTATAATAAGCATTAACTTATTATAAATAATCAGCCATGTCACTGCGCCACGCCAGAAAAATTACTGAAAATTCTCAACGCGAGAATTGATTGTAATTTTAATAAATGAAATAAAAAAAAAAAAAAAAAAAAAAAGAAAATCAGTAGATGTTTTAGGAGCCATAAAATTGGACACACGTCAAACCGGTGCAGATAAGTCAGCCCAGGAAAGGAGCTCTGCAGGAAATGTGGAGCTAGGGACAACAATAAGGCATATTGCAATAACGAATCGTACTGCACCATGTACAGTGTACAAGGATCAACAAACAAAAGACACGTCACTGGGTCATTGACGTACCCTATATACAGAAGAGCGATGAAGGAGGGAATATTAGACCAAAAAGATAGAGATCTTGCAGATCAATTTAAATCGCTGCAAGTTGGCGCATTATTTAATGTACCAATACGCTTCTGAAGTCAGAGTAGTATTGTTACCAACTCTGAACCAAATAAACAACAGACGTACTGATACAAGGACACAAAAGGAGACGCATCCATATAGGTTATGCTATTTAATGGCACATAATCATGTGAAGATACCATAATTCAAGAACATGGTGTGGTGGGAATAAGAATAGGAGAATTTTACTGTGTGTGTAGATATTGTTCCCCAACATCAAAAAAGATAACTGTTACAAATATGTTAATAAACTAGAAAGTTTAATTAAAGAGATATATAAAAAACAAAGAAAAATAATTATTGCTGCCGATTATAATGAAAAAACGGCAGCGTGGGGCGGAGATAAAACCGACAAAAGAGGTAGAACCTTAGCTAGGGTTAGCTAGGCTTTATAAAAGGATAAACATCCGACAAATTTTTAATATTTCAGGTCATCTTTATGCATTACATGAATTTTAAAATACGACGATCAACAGAAATTGAGGTCATTATAAATTTCCGACAGAAGCCTTTGATCCAGACAGGTTTATTAACCCTTTGCACTCGAGGACTTTTTCGGCCGAAAATATGATTTTATAATATTAATTTCCGTATTTTTTTGTATGATAACTTATAAAGCATTCACCAAGATGTATTCTTGATATAATTAATCTCATTTTTAACAGTTCAAAATCAAGTTCATCTTCATTTGAGCTAATTTCACTTCCGAAAACCACTTTTTTAGGGTTTCTAAACTATAATACTTTTGTCATGATCGTCGAATCCGAATTAACGTTGGAGACGTTGTTTCCATACCATAGTTGAACCATAGTTTCGGAGGGATATGGGATTAACTATTTTATCTGCATTTTAAAGTCTAACACTTTACACTTCCTAACAAAGAACACAAAGAGCCAAGGAACCAATTTACGAACCAATATTGCACTCTCATCAATTGGAGATGTCAAAATCTAGCATAAACAGGAACTATCGCCTCTCGCTCGCCACTGGAGTTGCAGCACGGAATGCCGTGGTGACTGAAAGTCACCTCTTGAGTGCAAAGGGTTAATAAATTTAACGAAATAAAAAACAATCCAATAATAAATTTTATAATTAATGGGACGAACCATGGGGAAGTTTTCCAAAATATTATATAAAAAACATGCGAAGTCAAATTGAAAAAAAGTCTTCCCATTAAGGATTAAGAAGAACGGAAACTATTGGTAGAACGAGGATATAGCCTCATTTAAAAAAATAGTGAATAAATTAGAGAGGTTGCCCAAAAAACCTGTATTAAACTTAGTCAGCAATGTGGAGGATCTTACTAAGATATGTAAGCAGAAAAAAGAAACTGAAAATATTAATTCAAAAAAGCAAAGAGCATAGAAGGAATTCGTTGCAACCTTAAAATGAAATCCATGGGGTAAACTCTATAGAAGCATTATAAATAAACTAAAAAACAAGAAACCAATAGTTAACTTGAACTCAAATAAAATTAATAGCATTATAGATACACTTTTCACCACAAAAATAAACATAACTGTCAAAGAAGAGAGACAGGATGGCAAATACAAGGAAGTAACAAGCGACGATGTATGTGTCACCGTTCAAATGGAGGAGTTAGCGAATGCGATCAAACAATTAAATTCTACAAAAGTGGCTGGCGTAGATGGGGTTCCTGAAACAATAATTAAATTATTATTTGAGCGCGAAGCACAACATACTAAGTACAACATACTAAGCATGATTAATACTATACATAAAATAGATAAAATACATAAAAAATGGAAAATTACCAGAGTAGTATTGGCAGCAAAATCAGGAAAGGATCCCCTCCTTCCTACTTTCTATTGCCCCATAAGTATCCTACCTGCAATGAGCAAGGTAGGGGAAAATAAATCCTCCATTTAAATTTTAAATCCTCCATTGAGAAATAATTGAAGCAGGATCCATATCACAAAAACCAATATGGTTTCCGCAGATGCAGGAGCATGGTCGATGCCATCACACAAGTTAGCAAATTTGTAGATTTCTGAAAAAAGAAAAATTTAGTATGTATCCTGATGGCTGTCAACATTAAAAATGCTTTGCACATCCTTCGATGGGATACATTAATTAACAAAGCCAGGCAAAGAAAACTTCCAGGAAACTTGTTGACATTATTATTTGATTACCTGAAGGATGGAGAGATTATAATTAAAAGCATAAATAAAAAATTTGAAAGTAATGTCCATGCAGGAGTCTCACAAGGTTCCATAGCAGGACAGTTATTATGGAACTTAGTGTACAATGGACTTCTTAATAAATTTGCTACTATAAAAAATTTTTAAACTATAGCCTTTGCAGACAATTTGGCAATTTTAATGGACTTCAATAAAGAAGAAATCACAGAAAATAAACTAAACATGATCATAAATAAAATTATGACTTGGTGTAATAACGCTGGATTGCAAATTACAAAAGAAAAAGCAGAGATTATTCTATTGACTGGTATGCGAATATCTAAGATAATAAATGTAAATATTATAAATACATCAATTACTACAAATAAGACTATTAAGTACTTGGGAGTAGCAATTGACAACACCAGAAAGTACACTATGTACCTGGAAACAGTATGCGATAGAGCTGATGCATTAGTCGGAGTGCTGACAGGATTCCTTATCAACGTAAATGGCCCCACTAACCTCGTTAGAAAATTGTACTACAATGTCTGGGAATCAGTGGTACCATAAACCTCTCCTATATGGGCTGAGGTTCTAGAAATGACTAAAAATAAAAAAATATTAAAAAAGGCACAAAGATTGACCTTAATATGGGCATCAATAGCTTATACTGGCAACATGTCAATATACATTAAAGCACAGCTGTAAGGAAAGGTGTATGAGGTGAAAAAAGGCAGACATTAAAGACGGTAAGAAACATAACCAGTAGGGTGCAAATGTCACTCAAGTAGGAGATAGAATAATTGGAAGAAACAGCAATAGTGGATTGGAGGAAGGAATGGACCCTGTATAAGAAAGATAATTGGACAAGAAAGTTGATAGACGGTGCAGTCATCTTTATAAAGAATAAAAAACTTATTAATCATTGTACAATGCAAATGCTTACCTCCCAACGTGCAGCCCTTGAAAATCATGTCGTTGATAGTTTAAACGTCAAGAATATAATTACCTTAGTTACAGCAGACATTGATATATGGAATCACTTCCAAGTATTTTGTGGTTCCATAATAAAGGCTAGGTAACCAAATGAAACAGAATATGAACTTTCTATAAGGCTTACATACACGGTATAGTCCATAAAAATTATTTTAACCAACAATTAAAGAAATTAATTATCTGTTATCTACTTTTATCTATTCTGTTTTATCCATCTATTTAATTAACTACTGTAATTATTTATTTAGTTATCTTTTATATAAAATCTCTATATCTTTTATATATATATCGGTTATTAATTAATTAATTTATTTATAATTTGAATTATATGTACAATATATTATATGATTAGCTATTTGTGGGTGAACACAGTGAGCTGACACATATACTCAACTAAATAACATATAAGAATAATAACATAATTTAATAAATAATTAGTTATATACACAATTTAAAATACTACTTTGCTATGTTATTTATTTATCTAGTATTTTTATATACATCTATAATTACTTAATGGATGGAAAAGTAATACAGATTGATATATTCCATAACTTAACCCACACATAATGGAATGGTAGCACCATTGTGATAAATTGTAAGTTTAGTAAACTAAACACTGTTTATCGACATTGCACTCACAAGCGATCAGCGATGACTACTTAGAAATCAAGTAACCACTTAATTGATGTATGAAAGTTTAATTGTAAATATTATATCTAGTTAAAAACTAGATATGGCACTAGCACGTGGTGTTATAGAATGCCACTAGTTATATTGAGAGCATTGAATATGGCGTAATACCAACATGACTAGTTTTTAATCAATCATTGTAATATTGTTACCAGTAACTATTTATTTATTAATTATTAATTCGTGGTGCATTATCTACCAGTTAACATCTAAACAAATGCCACTAGCTTAGATATATATTTACACTACTAGAAATTATTCAATTAGTAATTACTCTTTTCCGGGGTGTTTTCATTTATAGGTACTTTACATTCGAACAAACGTCATAATTTAGACATATGTTACATGTTACCAGCAACTTAGATACTTTAATAACATTTTATTAGTTATTTTATTTATTTTAATATTTAATCTTTTTAATATTTAATAATAACGAATTCTGAATATACTCATTTTAATGATATAAATTAGTAAGTTAAACTAGAAAACGTTGAATTATTATCTTAGCTATCGAACAAAGTGCCGCAAGTTTAGACGTATATGACACGTTGATACCAAATACTACTCGTCACAATTAATATTTATTTCGGCGATTAATCTTTATTAAGTATTTAACACCTGATAAAAGTATCGCAATTCTAGACATGTATATGATGCTAGCAATACAGTCACTTTTACTATAATCAAGTATTAATTGCAGCGAATAACGATATAGACACTTACACTTCAATATACAGGGTGGTTGGTAACTGGTGGTACAATCGGAAAGGGGGTGATACTACGCGAAAAAAGAAGTCGAAAATATAGAATAAAAAATTAAAAAAAAAATTTTTTTTTTTAATTTTTCCATCGAGACAACGATCTATAGTGAGATCCGTTATAACGAGACGTGATAAAGTGCACGCGTACCGAGCGAAAATTCAAAGTCCATTTTCTCGAAAACAAAGCCTCAAACGAAAAATTTTTATTCTATATTTTCGACTTTTTTTCGCGTAGAATCACCCCCTTTCCGCTTGTACCACCAGTTACCAACCACCCTGTATATACAAGGATAATCAGAATTACTATAAATTGAATTCTCAAGTTAATAAACCTGTTAATTGATGTAGGTTTGGGTTTGATAATTAATCGATTCACACAGATTAGATTTTCTCTATATATATCTCCACCTCGCACAACACGTCTTAACTCACAGGATACACTTGGTCAATTAACACGTGGTCGACTTCTAAGACAAAAGAGCGTCGTTAGAAGTCGTACCAACTTAGCTTGTAGTAAGTAGCGATCATACCAACCTAACTTTTCTCAACCCCTTTGATCGCAATTTCTACAACCCCTATAGCTATGGTAAAATACTGAGTCTTAACTCTATTTATGCCTTTGATAAGAATGTCAGCGACATTCTCAGGACTAGGTATATATGTATAATCTAATATTCCCTTCGACACGCAGTTCTTAACATAAAAATAACGTACTTGGACATGCTTAGATCTTTCATCCTTTGACCATGAAATACCCCCGATATTATCACAAAAATCTTGCAAGGGCGAGGGCAATATGACAATTGACCCAACTCCCTTAACAGTAAGGATATCCAACAGTTTCCCTTGCTGCTTCCTGCATCGCCACGAACTCCGTTTCGCACGTCGATTGAGCTATCGCTTGAGTTTTCGCCATCACTTTGTGTTTCGACGTCAATCTGGTCAACTCCCCTTCCAAGTTCAAAATCTTCTACGTCCCATATCCATTCTGAGGACCTCCTTTTTATATTGCTCGTCTCCATCTTAACACTCTTGTAGGGAAACGTATTCTCCTCGAACCTGACATGACAAGATATTATTACTTTCTTGATCTTTGGCAGGTAGATCCTATAGCCTTTGACCTGTCTGTCGTAACCTACAAATATCCCCTCATCTGCCCTGCTATCGAATTTTCCTCCGCTTGGACTTTTCAGGTACCAGACTCTGCACCCAAATATTCTCAGCCTGTCGATCTCCCCTTGGATGTCACATCCCTTACCTTTCCATAATTCCAGTGGGATCTTGTCTTTGATAGCAGCGGATGGGCATAGGTTTCTTATGTGACATGCCATGTTCACAGCTCCCCCCTCCCCAGATAGTCAGGGAGCACTGATTGGATGAATAAACATCTAGACATTTCGACCAGGGTTCTGCTCGCTCGTTCGGAAACCCCATTTTGCTCAGGGTTCCTAGGGACGGTTTTCCTGTGTAAGATGCCTTTCTCTTGCAGGTAATTTTCAAAATTTTCCCGGGTGTACTCACCTCCGTTATCACTTTGGAGGGCACTTATTTTGGACTGGTGTAAAGCCTCCAGTTCCATCTGGTATACCTTAAAGCACTTAAGTACTTCGCTCTTCCTACTGATGATCCTAAGGTACACGAAACGAGAGAAATCATCAATGAAAGTCACAAAATAATTACCTACGCCTAGCGACTTGCATTGAGTTCTGCCACTAACGTCGCTGTGAACAATCGCTAAAGGGCGCTGACACATGTGGTAAGCTGTCCTCGGAAACGGTACTTTGGTCATTATTCCTTTCACGCAGACTCCACATAGCTCCTCATGTCTCTTCGAGTCCTCCTTCACGCTACTTACAGGGATTTTCCTCATCGCATTTCCATGCAGGTGACCTAATCTCTCATGCTATGATACGATACTTTTGTATGCCTTCGCTTCAATGACCTTAATGTCTTCGTCATCTTTCCCAGGCCTCTCCTGATCGTTCTCCACGGAAACGTTTGTTACATGCCTTTCAGATGGTATTGTCTCTAGGTAGTACACATTGTCTCCTACCCTTGAATTGAATATAACGTCCCCATCATCATGTGTTCCGATGGCCTCATCCCTCGTACACACTGTGGTGACACCCTTCATTGCCAATTGTCTGATTGAGATTAGATTCACATCTAATTTAGGCACCACAGAGCGTTCGACAAGGATAGGGTCCACCCGCTACAGGCCTTAGTCATCCTCGATCGTTCCTTTTCCCTTGACCTCCAGGTGCCCCTTACCAATCCTGATCTGTCCAGTTGCAGGCACGAAGTGCACGAACCGATGCCTGTCCGGAGTCTTATGATTTGAGGCCCCCGAGTCATGGTAGCTGATCCTGTCCCTTTCCATGTGGTTGATAGACGATAAAGCTAACGTAGAGATAAGTCCCTTGGACCTCGATTTGTTTTCTGATTCTCCCTCCCTTTTGGTGTCTTCTTCCTGTCTCCTTTTCTCTCTTTGGTTTTGCTCTTCCTTATCTCCCTTTCCCTCTTGGCAGTGGTATGACATGTGACCTCGTTTTCCACATTTATAGCACTTGTGGTCATTTGAGTGTCTGTGCTTTGACCTCGCGCCATCTTTGCTTTGTTGAGGCTTGGGTTTCCATTGTTTCCAGGCCGCCATAGCGCTGTTCTTCTCGGCCGAGTCCGCGGCCGCATCGATTGTTCTTTCTTCGAGTAGAAGATCGGACTTCACGACCCTCGCGGTTAGATCCTTATCGATCCTTGTTGTCCTATGATATGTTGCGTAATTTGGAAAAGGAAACATGCCATCACATGATCCTCAATTTTTATTCCTAAGCTGGACAACTTGTCGCATAGGTCGTGGATCCTCCCACAGTATGTGGAGATATCCATGCTGGGGGTCTTCTCCGTAGTTCCCAGTTCCCGCATGCATAAAACGATGTTCATCGACGTGGATCTCCCATGGACGTCTTCTAGTGCTTTCCAGCATTCCCTCGCTGTTTTCAAGATCCTAATATCCCCGAGATACTCGGGGCGAACATGCCGGAAAATGTACGTGTTAAGGTAAAGAAAGGATTCGGAAATACGAATCGTTTAGTTTATTTTACACACAACAGCTATACAATATATCTTACACTCTGAAGACCTCGACAACCTTCTTGCATGCACGCTTGTCGCCAACCGACTATCCAGAATCTTCTAACGGCAGTCTTTTGTCTCAACTAAGACCTGGACGCCCTCTGACTCTTACACACACACTCTCATGTACAGTGTAAATGTATCACTTCCCTAACAGTACGCACGTGCCTTGTTGTCCATTCTCATGCATTCTGGTCTCAACCTTTCTGCTGCCGTAAGTTGTGGCTCTAATGCATCCCAGCAGCCCAGGAAAACTAACGAGGCTTCCATCATTGTCTTCCAATATTCATAATTCCCCTTTTTCAGGATCGGCTTCATATCCTTGTCCACATCACCTATTCCCTCCTGGTCGACCATGGCGTGGTCTCTTCTCGGATAATCTCAGAAAACACAAAACTCAAAAAATAATACTCCTTATTATCGCGGTTTACTGCACTGGGCCCATAACCTGTGAATTGATGAAGGTTTGGGTTTGATAATTAATCGATTCACACAGATTCGATTTTCTCTATATATATCTCCACCTCGCACAACACGTCTTAACTCACAGGATACACTTGGTCAATTAACACGTGGTCGACTTCTAAGACAAACGAGCGTCGTAAGAAGTCGTACCAACTTAGCTTGTAGTAACTAGCGATCATACCAACCTAACTTTTCTCAACAAAACCAACAAACAACAGAATGAACAATACATTATATGAATAGCTATTTGTGGATGAACACAGTGAGCTAACAAATATACTCAACTAAATAACATATAATAATTTATTTTTAATAAATTAATATATATTGTTACGTCGCGTGAAATGGTCCGTGCGACGTCCTTCATTGTCTGTCCGTCAAGGCCCAAGCACCTCTAGACAGACTCTCAATAAACCTCAGGCCCCACCATAAACCTTAACTTTTTACTTAATTGTTAACATGTGTTTTAAAGTTAATGTGCTCATCCGGAAGGATTTTCTAATCCTATAAGTGTTTTCGGTTTATGGCTGGTACTTAGAAAAGTCCTTGTTACCCTCACTTTTTCTGACGAAAAGTGTGAACAACGATTCCGCGTTCTTCGTTCAAAGGGCACACCCCCACTGAACTTTATTCCATGACAACATAAGAGTGACCAGTCAGTATATATCGAGTCTGTATCGAGTCTACATCTCTAGACTTCTTTTACGACATCAGGAGGGTCAACTCAACTTCTTCTACTTGCACTCTAGACTTGTTCCACAGTAACATTCAAGTAACAGTTAAAGCTCATCAGTCTACATCAACTCGATTAAGAGGACAGTGCGAGGGACAAGAAGAATCTACAAGTCGAAAACGGTCAATCAACATAAGATATCATCATCATCGTCAACACGAAAGGAATCTCAGGTCATAGTCGTTCGTAGTTGTCATTTCAAATCCTCAATCTTGTATTACACTGAAGTTGTTGGAGCATTCAAATATATAATAACCTGTTAATAGCAGCGTTATATTCAACTCAACCACCCTTATTATTCCACAAGAAATACGGGATCGAACGATTCGTGGCGTCGATTAGTCAAATCGTATTGGGAATTTACGACTTCCATTGGCGCGCTTCTTTGAGATCGCGTCTCTCCGCGAACGTCCGAAAGTTCATATATATCATTAATTATTAATAAATAATTAGTTAATTAATTATTTAATAAATAATTTAATAAATAATTAGTTATACACAGAATTTAAAAATAATAAATAGAATATAACCAAAATAAAAGAATAATGCAATACAGTATTAATTATAACATAGAAGATAAATTATAATAAAATATATAATTATTGAAATAATCCTTATATATTACATAACACACAATTAGTTATATCCTCATTTAAATATAATAAATACAACATAATCTATAATAATATAATAGAAATAATATAATAATACAATACAGTGTTAATTGTAGCATAAAAACTAAGATGTAACAAAACAATTTATATAAACTTTAACTTAAAGAAGAATGTAATACAACCGTAAGAAATGATTTAATGTTATTAAACAACAAAACCAGCTATTGAAATATAATTTGAAAAGTGATGGTAAAAATACCAAAATTAAATGACGTGGTGCATATAGTTAGAGCAAGCTCGATGTATTGCTTATGGCTGTTCCGGGGTTGTTCCACACACCGGATAAAATTAGGAAGAGGAGGGGTTTTTAGTGGGTAGAGACGCTACCATCTTGCCGAGCTCCAAATAACGCAGTGGTACGGACCACTGGGTGTGTGTAATTTGCATTTCCTCTTCTTCGCGCAAAAAGGAAAAGAAAGAAAAAAAGATTGAGGAACAGAGGCAGATGCAGTTTCCGTAGGCGTAGTATCATTCCGCGGGAAACACCAATGGATCTAATGTTCCTCTATAGACCGATAGCTGCCAATCGGTGTCAGGGCACCAGTCGGTATGCCAATCCGATATGGAGAACCTTGGTGAAGTTGTTGGGCTCGTTCCAGCTAAGATCACTCATTGTACTCGCATCGTGGTTCCTTGTCGCCCTGCGCCTTTGACAGAGGCAGGCTGTGAAATAGTGAGTGGGGTACGATTACAGTCGACGGCCTGAAAAAATTTATTAAAAATTATGGAAATGGACAAAAAAACAGAAAATTTTTTCCGATGGGGAGGGATACTCCAATACCGGTGTAATCTTGGATTATTAAGTGAGCCGCGATATGTCGGTATCGTTTAACCGCGGCTTTTTAAGGATAGGAAATTTTTTTTAAGGATAGGAAACTTTTGTTAGTCCCACACGCTAGAAAAGGGAGGCCACTTTTTAGTGCTCTTACAAGTGTTAAATTCTGTTATATCTGCACAACAAAGAAAGATAATACCTGCAATTTCATAAGAAAATTATGAAGAATTATCAATTAATTTTTACCTTCAGTTGGGAAAAATAGGCCAGGTGTGAAAAAAGGAACGCCAGATTAAAAACAATGAAAAGTATATTGACAGGCACAATGAGCGAAGTAAACATCTGCGGTATGCTTAAAACTAAAATTGCAATACAATAATAGCAATGTGAGAAGCATATACGAAAGATTGAAAAGATATTAAGTAAAAATGAGGATATATTAAAGTTGGAATATGTTATTAAATATAGGTTTGGAATTGTTGAAGTGGTTACCACTTCTAAGAAAACTCTACATCTGGTCTTTTTTAGTTTTCTCAAGCACTGAAGCCATCGACAGCGCGTAGACAAAAGACTGCGACGAAGTCAGGCCATAAACAGTAGACAGGCGACGTTGGCTTCGGGGTTTTCAGTTATTAGGTAACACAGCTAGCGTGTGGATCTGGACCAGCTCAAATTGTATTCTTATTTATTACACTTCTATTTAAATATATTTTCTACCTTACAATTTATCCACGTGTTTTCTCTGTTTACACACCGAATAACCTCAACAGGTTATGGGCCCAGGGCTGTAAATTGCAAGGTAGCAACGCGAAGTGAATAAATTGTTAAAGTGTTGTGCTTAGTAAAATAAGGGATAGTGCTAAAATGGAATCAGCAAGTGCGAAGGTCGAGATGTTACGCGGCGAAGAAAATTGGCTCCAGTGGCGTTTTTGTTATGCGTACGCTTTTGGAGGAAGATGACGACCTGATCAACGTGTGTGAAGGGAATCTGTGTCATCCAGGTAACAGCGCGGGGAAAGAAATCGCTCGTGAAAGATTTTTGAAAGCAGATCGATTAGCGAGAAAATTAATCGTGACCTCAGTAGGAAAGAAACCGTTGGATCTTCTTTTATGTTGCACGACAGCACATGAAATGTGGAAAAAGCTGAATACAGTATATGACATGAAGTCGGATGAGAATTTAAATATGGTCCAGAAGCAGTTCTTCGATTTTAAATGGGAAGAATCTGAAAATGTCTCTTACAACCTATCAAAGTTGGAATTGGTCTATTAGGAAGTACCTCAGCGATACAAACGGCAAACCCTGATGTTTGGATAATCGACTCAGGAGCTACGGATCACATGACAGGACGACGGGAATGGTTCAGCGTTTTCGAAGAATTCGATAACACGGTGAAGATAGAGATCGGCGATGGTCATGGATGCGTGCGGCAAAGGAAAAATCAGAGTAGAGACTTTTGTGGACGGCAAATGGGTAACATGTACAATGAACGATGTTCTATACGTACCAGGTATGAAAAGAAATCTGTTTTCGATTAGATCTGTCGCAAGAAGGGGTATAGATTTTTTGTATTTCAAAGGAAGGGACCAATTGTATATTTTACAAAATCAGAAAATAATAGCAAGAGGTTCTATTATCGGAAATTTGTATAAAGTAGATATGCGAGTTATCATACCGTCAGTTTGTAATTTTAGCAGTAGAGCAGAGTCAAACGCGGACACATTGCAGTTATGGAACGAACGGCTATGTCATCAGAACATCAGACATGTTAAAGAATTCTTAAAGAATTCAAATATGAAAGTTGTAGAGGATAATAACTTTTCTGTGAAGGTTGCGCGTACGGGAAACAGCATAGATCGAGTTTTCACGAGAAAATCAATCGGGCGACTAAACCTCGCGAAATTATTTATACGGATGTATGTGGACCTATGGAAGTCGAGTCATTAGGCAAGAAACTGTATTTTCTGACATTTAAAGATGATTTTTCAAAATTCACAAAGATTTACTTCTTACGACGTAAGTCAGAAGTAATTGAAAAATTAAAACCTTTTGCCTAGAAGTTGAAAATCAATTTAAGGATAAAATTAAAGAAATTCATAGTGATGGAGGGAAAGAATTCCAAAATAAAGAAGTCAAAGGATTTTAAGAAGTCAGGGAATTAGGCACACGATTAACGTCCCATACACTCCCTGAACAGAACGGTGTCGCAGAAAGGGAAAATAGAACAATAGTAGAGGCAGGTCGGTCGATGCTATATTCGAAACCAAATCTACCGCTGTTCTTATGGGCCGAAGCCATGAACACAGCAGTACATGTCATAAAAAAGACGGGGCCGACAAGACAAGATAAGAAAACACCATATGAACTGTGGTACGGGAAACCGCCGAATTTAGAAAAGTTTAGGGTTTTCGATACTGAGTGCTTTGCACACATACCCGCGGAGAAAAGGACAAAACTTGACAAAAAGGCTAACAAAGGATATTTGGTAGGCTATTTAGATGACGGACGAGGGTATCGAGTGTACGTGCCAACAGTAAAAATGTAATATTAAGCCGTGACGTAATATTTAAACCCGAACTAGAAAATGCGAAATTCGTAAAATTAAGTTTACCGAAAATTGTCGAGCGCGAAGATGTGAGTGCGCAGAGCGATAGAGCATGTACGTATGAAAGTGCAGAGAGTGAACATGAAAAACAACCTCATGGAACTAGCGACAATGTGAGACAATTGAGAGATAGAGATAAGATCAAACGAACCGATTTTTATGGTAACCCAGTAACGTACGTAGCGGAAAAATTACCGGTGGATTTTAACGAAGCGATGAGATCCGAAAAGAAAGAGTTATGGGAAACAGCTATGAATGATGAAATGAAATTGCACCATGAAAATAAGACGTGGATACTTGTAGAAAAACCTAAAGATCAGAAGGTACTTAGCAATAGGTGGGTTTTAACGATAAAGCTAAATCCGGACAACTCGGAACGATACAAAGCGCGACTTTGTAATAAAGGGTGTTCACAGAAAGAAGGCATAGATTATAAGGAAACTATATAGTCCCGTTGCTCGGTTTGACACAATTAGATTAATGCTCAGTATTGCAGCCAAAAATAATTTACACCTCGGACAGTTCGACATTAAAACCGCATTCTTATATGGAAGTCTGAAAAGAAGATATTTATATGAAACAACCTAAAGGTTATGATGATGGTACAAATCGCGTTTGTAAATTGCTAAAAAGCCTATATGGCTTAAAGCAGTCTCCAAGATGTTGGACGGAACGTTTCACAAAATTTATCTCGAACTTAAAATTTTATCAGAGTAACGCAGATCCTTGTTTTTATATTAATGACGAAGACGACAAATTAATGTTGATGACCATATACGTAGACGATGGACTGGTAGCAGCTTCAGACGAATCTTTAATTGATAAATTTTTTCGATGATTTAGATAAAGAATTCAAAATTACGAGTTCGAAAGAAGTAAAGAGTTTTCTTGGACTGGAAATTGATAGATTAGAAGATGGTTCAATATTCATTCATCAGAGTAGGTATATCGAAAACATATTGGAAAAATTTAATATGAATGAGGCAAACAGTGTTTCTACACCTATCGAGACTAATTGGAACGAAAGTAACATAGGCGATAATGATTGTAACGCACCATACAGAGAAGCCGTAGGGGAACTTAATGTTTTTACAAACCGTAAGTAGGCCAGATATTGGTTTTGCAATAAATATAGCGGCGAGACATTTAGAGAATCCAAACCAGTATCAATGGAAATTAGTCAAAACGAATTTTGCGCTACATAAAGGGACCGCAGACATGGGATTCTTATATACAAAAGCAGGCAGTCTCAGGACAACCTTTAGCGACGCTGACTATGCAGGCGACAAAGAAACAAGAAAGTCGACATCAGGCGTTGTATGTAAGTATGCGAATGCGGCCATCACATGGCAATGTAAGCGACAACATTGTATAGCTCTATCTACGACCGAAGCTGAATATGTCAGTGCAGTCTCAGGAGCGAAAGAAATTAGGTGGCTAAAGAAAATATTTCTTGAATGTAAATTAGAGATCCTTAAGTATATGCTATGTGTAGACAATACTAGTGCCGTGAAATTAAGTAAGAATCCAGAATTCCATCAAAGAAGTAAGCATATTGACGTAAGATATCATTTCTTGCGAGATTTATACAATAGAGGCGAAATTGATATAACGTATGTAACAAGCGAAGAGCAATTGGCAGATATATGTACAAAGGCGTTGCCAAAACCGAGATTTGAATATTTAAAAAAAAAGTTAGGTTTGAAAAGTAAAAAAGATATTAAGAGGTAATTGTTTGTAAACATGTAGAGTTTTTAGGGAGGGTGTCGAAGTGATTATTATTTCTCAAAAAAAAAAAAGGAAAAACTCTACATGATCTGTTTAGTCTTCTAGTTTTTTTTGTAATAAATTAATTTGTATGGAAAAGAGAAAGGCGGCTGGCAAATATACTTGTGAAGGCATTGACAAATTAATTTTCAGATATTTACGACAAGAGTTAGAAAAATATTAAGAGATAATTTGTAAATTTGAGATAATTGTTTGTAGGGATGTAGAGTTTTAGGGAGGGTGTTGAAGTGGCTACCACTTCTAAGAAAACTCTACATCTGGTCTTTTTTAGTTTTCTCAAGCACTGAAGCCATCGACAGCGCGTAGACAAAAGACTGCGACGAAGTCAGGCCATAAACAGTAGACAGGCGACGTTGGCTTCGGGGTTTTCAGTTATTAGGTAACACAGCTAGCGTACGGATCTGGAGCAGCTCAAATTGTATTCTTATTTATTACACTTCTATTTAAATATATTTTCTACCTTACAATTTATCCACGTGTTTTCTCTGTTTACACACCGAATAACCTCAACAGGAATTGATATTTAATAGATCCACACAGATTGAATTTTACTTTTCTATAATATATTTCACCATCTCGTACAAAACGTCTGAACACACCGGATACACTCAGATAATTAACGACGTGGTCGACTCCTAAGACAAAAGAGCGTCGTTAGGAGTCGTACCAACTTAGCTTGTAAGAAACTAGCGATCATACCAACTTAACGTTTCTCACAATAGAACACATCAAGAACAACTATGAGATGGAGAAATTCACGAGCGAAGGACATTAGTGAGTAGGATTTAGTTTTGAGGGAGCACGATGAAGAACGTGATCGAGATTGCAGGCGTGAGTACTAATGTAAATGCAAGTGTCGTTATATTTACAGTCTCGAGTCGAAAAATCACTTCCTCTTTGTAGCCAACTGTTAAAGTAAAAGAGATTCGGAACCAGCAAATCGTTTACTTTATTTTGCCACACAACAGCTATACAACTATATCTTACACTCTGAAGACCTCGACAACCTTCGCGCACCGGCACGCTTGTTCTCAACCGACTCTTCCAGATTCTTCTAACATCTGGCGACAGTCTTCTGTCTCAACTCAATAGACCTGGACGCCCTCACAGGCTCTTACACTACACACTCTCATGTACAGTGTAAATACTATATCCCTTCCCTAACAGCAACAATGAAATGGACCAGGAGCATTGACGAGTATTGATAGTTAAAGAGAGATTTAGTCGATCGGGTGAAAACAAAGAACTACATACATGGATGTGTATATATGCTCAGAGGCGTAGGTTGTGACCTAAGAGTCAAGGTAGTACCAAGAAACACCAGGAGCACGTGAAGAGTGCAACAACTGATTGAGGCACACAACTGGTGAATGTCAATGAATCTAGAATTTTAAGTTAACTGAAAGAATGGTCACTTGTTCTAAAACGTAAGAGGTGTACGCACTAAGTTGATTACTTTTTCATTTGTTTTCATGATTTTTTTCTTAATACCATATCGCTTTTTTTAAAATAATTTTATCGTAGCGGAGTGAAATGTAAAAAGTTATGATAAAAGTTTTTTGGATGCTGTTTTCAATAAAGGAAAAACCGATTAAAGTATAAATAAACACGAAATAATAAATATAGTATTGTAAAATATATCTATAAAAAGGAAAAATTACTAAATAATTTCATATTCATTCACTCAGGATAGTTTGTGAAGTTTAGTTTTAGCCCCAAGAAGTTACTTCGTTTATAATCTGGTAACTACAAATTATTATTGATGTATTGTTATATATGAGAAACTTTTAAAGATTAAATATATGCGAACATAGTTGTCGCCATGAGACATCTCTAAATTGGACGTTGCGGCAGCTGGCATCACGTATGTTGTTACTTTTTTTGGCGGTTTTCCGAGCAGCCGGGCACGAACGGACGTGTAAAGTGCCTCAGGACGTGCAAAA
>JACSOB010000144.1:0-71115 GCA_019677175.1 Bombus sylvicola
AGGACGAGTATAATTATTTCGGGTATTCCTGCAGTACAAAACAGACACCGAAACGACGTTATTTCAACACAAAAATATTTAAAACAATAGGTATAAAAGCATGATACTTAATACCGCACTTGACGTCAGGTATAAGCAAAAATAAATTTCTTCCAACAAATTTCAAGTTAAATCTTTAGCTTGTGTAAATATATCAAACTTGTTCAATTAACAATGAGCAATTTCCATCATGTTTTGACAACTGACTCATCGATGATGTATTTCCTTGGAATTGAAAAAGGAATGTGCATAATTTTGTCCTCCGTCAACACTCAAAATATTATCTACATGCTATACTTAGGGATTCAATTTTATAATACGTTGCCTCATTTTCCATCACTGCTTTCCTACTATCAGTCACCTGAACTGTAATATAAACCAGTCTTTTATTTCCATTGCTATTCTGCATACCATTTCTCAGGAACAATACATTTTACTTGTTAATCTAGTAACATGCGAAGTTCCTCATTTGTCCCAACATCAATCAATGGATAAGTGAATTGAAATCTGTGAAAATAAGTATCTAGTAATACGACTTCCGAACCGACATAATTATTGCAATGATTGTTAAATTTCAAAACAATTTCCTATCCATATTAAACATATTACGTATATGTGCGTGTCTATTATTTCGATTAGTTGCTCTACTTGCGGTAGTTCGCCATTCTGGATCATCTAGACTCAACAAAGATGAACTCAATTTACTCTATACCTCAAAAAGCTCTTATTATCTTAATTCGAATGGGAAGATAGAGAGCTGTGACAGTATTCAGCTTGGTCAAGTTTGAACAAGGCATATTGATAAGCCAGAGTAACTCGCATACAACCTGGTGGTACAAGCTATGAAAAAACTTTTTCCGGACCTGAGAAAACACATTTGCACAGATAACGAACAAAAGGGATTAGAGCTCACCAAATAAGATTTGCTACAATTTGCTGTAGTTCATCACAATAACCCTATGAGTATCGCGCGTCAGACGATTTTCGAATTACTTGATGCTTGGATGTTCAAGATACGGAAGCGCGGAGTGATGAGACGTTTATGTACAACTTGATCATGGTGCAACCCATTCGTCAGCCAGAAAACTTCATGCACGATTTTCTAAAAACAAAGACTTTTCCCCTTCTTTATCCCGTACCAATCCTCTCTCGCCGCTCCTTATCTCATACACGGACAGGCCAAATAATGTTGCCGATGACGGCCAACAGCCTGGGTACATGTACGGGTCTATGCTGGGCAGAAAAGGATTTTTGGCATTAATATGAACTAGAAGATTGCAGAAAAATTGTAAACATTTTCCAAATTTTATTAATTTCATTTTATTTCTTAAAGTCTACAAAACTGTTAATTAACATTAAGCAAATATACAAAATCTTGACGTTCAGAATAATGGAGCGAATATTTGAAACGATACTGATAAATCTACAAGCTAAAATGTACTATACAAATTTTCTTTAAACTATAAGAGACATACAAAGTATATATTACTGAAAATAAAAAATATCGGATCAAACACTCTTCCAACATATTTTGAACGCTCATTATTACGTATATTACCAAACCAATACATATAATATAATATATATAACCAAACCAATACATATAATATAATATATAAACCAAACCAATACATATAATATAATATATAAACCAAACCAATGAAAGGCGCAGAGACTAAAGAACATGGGGTCCCCGAGCTTGCGGTACGCTTCAGCATCGTTGCGAACACCAACTCCCTCCGCCTGTCCCAGTGCCATCTCGAACGGTGAGACTGCAAACAAAAAATATACATATATACATCAAGATAGTAATGCGATTTCTATTCCTGCAGCACCGACGTAATACACGGTGCTCCATAATCGCTCGAGATTCCATATAGTTGTTGAAATCTCTACGCATTTGGTAGATAAAACGTTGCGAGAAATCCTCTTGTCAAAGTAGTCACAGTTAGGTCTTCCAAACCTGACCGCTTGCATTTTTCCCGCTACTTCAGCGTTGTAACGGTACTTTTACTTCTGCCAACTTAGACATGAAATCGTCTAAACTGCTCAATTCAGGACACGATGGCTCTTCCCGGGGATTCTGTTGAGACGATCCCGGATTTTCTGTGTCTTCACCATTGTAGAGTTCATAATTTGTATAATTTACCTTCTTCAAGCATTGTTTTTTATATTCCTGCCATTTTGAAGCTGTTGATAATCGCCGGATGCGTAAATCATTTTCAGCTTTGCAAAGAGCGCACATCAGCATTGCTTCGATCCGTAAATCGCGTCTGAGCTTTCGGCGACACTTTGATTTTTTGCGGCGAACTTCGTTAATCCAAGTTACTAACCGTTCAGTTTCACTTGGCTTGTCGGCGTCAGTTTTTGGAAGTCCCTTCTTTGTCCTCCCCATGCTTTCTCAACTATTTCACCTAATTATTGAATAAGTAAAAAGTATACCAACCTGTATCCGGCTCGTGTTTGTTGTAGAACAAAACAGAAGAGATTCACACAACCGCACACAAAGGATTTGAAACCACCGAGCAACACACCCTCCTCACAGCACTGTCATAAGATGACTAAGGGAAGCCTACGCTGCGCGTCTAATGTCCGCTTTCTATACCCCCACCCCTGTCTTTATGACGTGGTCTTACGCGCGAAAATGGAAACTAGTTCCGTGTAAAATCTTACGTTAACCTTACATTCTTAGAATTTTCGAAAAATACTTTAATCCAATTAATTTTTAAATATATGTGCGACAATTTTAATGCTAAATTTTATATATTTTGTACATTATATTAAAATTCTTCATTTACAGGAAATAATCAATAGCGTATGAAGATGTACTGCGGTTAATTCTAACCAACCGCGTGCCCCATTTTGTAAACGTCATTTCCGGTGCACGAACATAAATCTTGTAAAAATATTAATATATTAAATTACATTCAAATCAAATATATGAACAAGATCTATTGACTTTTAATTATTTTTTTGAAGCACTAGTATCAAATAAAATTGCGTCATTACGAATACAAAAACAATGACGTTGATATAAAAATGTCATCCTGGAACACAGTTTAACGTGATACAAGTGTATTATTTTAATTTAAGCAGAAAATATCTAATCATAATTAACAATTTTGAAAAACATACCTCTACTAAACTATCATTATCTTTTCCTGTACCATCGGCAAGGCCCTGAACAGCAAGCAGTTCAGCAGTTGTTAAAAAACTAGCTAATTGTTCCCGAACCACATTTACTTCACCCTGATACATAAAATCAACCAATGCAGCCAAATCATCGAATTTTACATTACGAGATATTATAACAGGATGCTGACATGGATTTTCCTAAAATAGAATAAGTATCATTTACAAAATATATGTTAACAGTAATAAATTATTAAATTCTTAATTTCACTCTACCTTAAATAAATCTCTAAAATATGTACTACATGCAGATAATAGCATTTTGTGTGCTCTTATTCCTTTTTCCTTCGCAGCTCAAAGTTACATCAACGAGATCTTCTTCTGTTCTCAGCGTATCAAAAGCACAAGTAATATGTTTTAAGTAATTATTCCACCTAAGAGAAAACTGTTGAATCCGTAAAACAATTATATTAAATTTGCAATTTTGAATCTGAAAAACATTTGACTTCAATGAGTATATTTTGATTTTTATCTGCCGGAAAACTGATGGAACAAAAGTTTGTTACAACTATCATGTACTTGTGTAATTAAAACAAGACAAAACTTTTATAAATATAAAAATTGTCATGAAAATTTTGACGCAACGCATTTGAACATTTTATGACTCATTGTATTAACATCACATTATTTCCTTTTTTGTGAATATAATAAAAGCAATAATATTTAAACAATACATACATGTTTAGATGCCTTTCACAATATGGCTTTCCCATAGAGCAGGAGGCTTATTATAAAATTCATGTCATAAATGTAATTTTCTTCAAATTCCTAAAGCAAAAATTATAAGTGTCGACCCAGGAATACCCAACATATTGAAACACTTAAATAGTACAAATTTCATATTTGGGTATTACATATTTCTAAGAATTTAACACTATCATGCTCATTACCATGCTTCAAATGACTTTATATTGAAATTATTTGCATGGTATGCCCATTTCCTTATCACCCTTTTTTTTTTCTTCTCCTTCTGCAGAAGAGTTAAGACTATTTGTATCCTCCCTATACTTGTCTATTATATATCATACATATTTTCACAAATAACAAAAAATAGCAAGGATAAATATAGCTTCAATGTATACAGTCATCACAATGAAATGTGAATCACCTTTTGCAGATTTAAAATATTAAACGTGAAACGATGATCTTAATTGAGAATAGATTATAGATACACAATCTGTTCGTTTCTTCCTTTCTTAGCAATGATCTGTTCCATCGTCAAACAAGTATTTCCTTCAGTAGCCGGATGAAATTTCTAATCTATATTGTATTATGCTTATCATTATATTGCAAGTACTTTGAATTACTGAAATTGCAGAATCATTTCCAGTTATTGAATGCAAAACATACAGCACGAACACGTTTTCCATTATCAAAAAACGCCATACAAATGTCCCATCCATTGTATTAAAGTGATAAGAGATAGACACAGCACCCAGGCCTGTACCTCATAATACAAGTTGCACCAGTTTCTCAATTTTCCCCAATTATATTCAATGTTTACAATAATCATCCTTCATATAAAATTGTTACCTTTATCCAAAGCATACCACCTCTCTCCCTCTCTTTAAAAATACGACCTTTTTCATCTTAATGTCTCCCAAAAACGGATTTAGCAGAAAGTATACGACATCTATAACGCTCCAATTAGAAACTACCGGAGCATGTGTATTTTAAGCGGACCTTTAAACGTCGATTAAACGCGTTCTCTATCCAAGCCTGGCTGAAACATAATTACTCACACCCCCAGTAACCCACCTATAAGTCATTCCAATCAACGTACCATGTAAACACGAATCCAACGCGTTCCAGGAATAGAATCAACTGCCTGTAGTTGTTTATCTGTACACGACGAGTATAATTATTTCGGGTATTCCTGCAGTACAAAACAGACACCCAAACGACAATATTTCAACACAAAAATATTTAATACAATAGTTATAAAAGCCTGATACTTAATACCGCACTTGACATCAGGTATAAGCAAAAATAAATTTCTTCAAACAAATTTCAAGTTAAATCTTTAGCTTGTGTAATTATATCAAACCTGTGCAATTAACAATGAGCAATTTCCATCATGTTTTGACAACTGACTCATCGATGATGTATTTCCTTGGAATTGGAAAAGGAATGTGCATAATTTTGTCCTCCGTCAACACTCAAAATATTATCTACATGCTATACTTAGGGATTCAATTTTATAATACGTTGCCTCATTTTCCATCGCTGCTTTCCTACTATCAGTCACCTGAACTGTAATATAAACTGTTAAGGTAAAGAAAGGATTCGGAAATACAAATAATTGACTTTATTTTACACACAACAGCTATACAATATATCTTACACTCTGAAGACCTCGACAACCTTCTTGCACGCACGCTTGTTCTCAACCGACTCTTCCAGATTCTTCTAACATCTGGCGACAGTCTTTTGTCTCAACTAAGACCTGGACGCCCTCTGACTCTTACACACACACTCTCATGTACAGTGTAAATGTATCACTTTCCTAACACGCCTCCTTACATTTATACTGTACACTTAATTGTATTTACGTGCTTGTCGAATTGATTAACAGAAAATTTAACACATATTGCTTTATTTACATTCCTCTTATTTTACATTCAACCAAGACCTAAACCATTCGAATTTCTCCCTACACAGTGACTTCGTAAAAATATCCGCAGTATTTTCGTCTGTACTTACTTTAATTATATTTATCCTATTTTCCTTTAAGCATTCGTGAACATAGTGGTAATGAGCTTCAATGTGTTTAGAATTTTTTGTGAAATTTCCGTACTTTGCTATACTTATCGCTTCCGAGTTATCCTCATAAATTTTTACTACAAATTAAAAAATCATCTACATATATTAGCAAATAAACATTACATTATTCTTAAATTATTCTTCTTAAAACCTAATCTCGTCACATACCTATCAAAACACTCATACCAATCTCTCGGACTTTCTTTTAACTCATAAATCGCTTTCGATAATTTACAAACTCTATTCATTCATTCTACATATCATATTCTTTGCAACATCTCTCTCTTTTCTCTTTTATTTGCAATGTCCTATTCTTTTGTTATCTCTTTCTTTTCCTCGCTTCGTTCTGCTTTTGTTACATTTTTCGCCCTTGTTCTTCGCAGATACTTCACCTTTCCTGCTTCTATCTTCGTCATTACCCTTCTCCAATTTCCTATTCCTTTTCCTCTTCTTATAATTTTCTTCATTCTTACCATCTTCACTATTTTCACAACAAATCGCCTCCTCGAATGTACAAGGGATATCTGCTTTACAATAATTTGCACGAATCTCGCAAATATTTTCCTTTTCTGGATACCTTACTGGAGTTTTCTTAATACGTGTTGATCTCCTAGGAATGTTTGAGCTTTCAGTACTACTATATTTTTCATCTTCCCTACCTTCTAACTCTTCCTTATCCATACCATCCAATAAATAATTATCTTCGCTATCATTTCTACCTGAATATTGGTTTTCTTCTTCATCTTCGTCAGAATCCAAATACATTATCACATTTCTAGCATTATTGATTTCTCTCCTCAAAGCCTTGAGCTCACTATGTTCACTGATCTTTTGTTCTTGTCTCTTAGTCTCCGCGTCAGACATGATTTTAATCCTCTGCTGTAACCGTTCGCCTTTATCTTGTTTCGCTTTTAGTTCTTCTTTGGTACGCCTGAGATCAGTTTGCAAGTGATCATTAGTCCCCTTTATCAAATCCAGATTACTTGTTAAGCTCTCATTTTTCTCCACTTCCACCTTTAGTTGCTTTTCAAAATGTTGTTTTATATGTGTGACATAATCTGCCCTATCTCTCTCACGTTCCCTTTCTCTTTCTCTTTCTCTTTCCCTGTCACGGTCCCTATCTCTCTCTCTTTCTCTTTCCCTGTCACGGTCCCTATCTCTTTCTTTTTCTTTCCCTGTCACGGTCCCTATCTCTTTCTCTTTCTCTTTCCCTGTCACGGTCCCTATCTCTTTCTCTTTCTCTCATACCACTACATATGGTACTGTTTACTAAGTGCTCCTTCCCTTTCAATATACTTTTCATTTTATATATTCCGTTTTCTTTGACCGCTGTGGCTGTAAGTATATTGTTTTTATCTATTATTTTCGCAATATTTCCTTTTGAGATAACCGTATTGTTATTATCCGTTAACCTGCCTACGCTAATTAAGTTTGCGGACATTTCTTTCACATAAAATACTTTCCTCGTATTTATTTTTGTTCTCTTTCCAAATGCTTCGAAATAACTTAAAACATTACCTACTTTCGTTGCCTTTATCGATCTATTATTGCCCAAATATATATTTACCGGTTCTTTAAGGTCGATAGATTTGTCAAAATAATCTATATCGTTAATTATATGATCGGTACAACCGCTATCTAATAGCCACCTAATCTCATTATTACTTATCCCTTTCATCTTGCTGCTGTGTGCTGCGTGCGCCGTTGCCATCCATGTGCCTGCTTCTGAATTGCCATATTCGATCGTGTCGGTTGCTGTTTGACGATAGAAGTTTCCACGTCCCCTGCTCGTATAGCTTTTGTTTCCTCTTCCTCTGCTGCTGCCACGTGTTGACCCACGCCGATAACTGCTGCTGCTTCCCGCTTGGACGCCATTTTGACACTCTCTTGCAAAGTGTCCCACTCTTCCACATTTGAAGCATCCTTCCTTTTTCGCAGCAAAGGCATTATATTTCATTCCTTCTTAATTTGATTTATGTTTCCTTTTTTCAACTGCGAATGCATTTAATCTCGTCCAATCACTTTCCCTCTTACTACGCTCACGAAGTAATGGCTCTAATGGTAAAATTTGTGAATTTTCCTCCTTTTCTTCTTTCTTCTCTTTTACCTTTTTTCCTGCCTCATTTTTATGTTTCTCTTCTTTACTTTTATCTTTTTTATTTAACAAAAGATCATCAAGAAGTGTTCTTTGTTCTGCTATTGCTTCTTCATAAGATTTTTCTTTTATACCAAACATTGATACTAAAACCATAACTGCTGTAGAAATGACTACTACTGCTGCATATACCAATCCTGTTTGGACATCCATTTTATATATTTCTTTTATTCTTTACTCAAGTGTTCCTACGTGCTCGAATTATTTTTCTTTTATTTTTATATCCTTGGAAAATTTCTTCCCGTACTCAACTCACTCGAACTAACTCGCAAGACTAAAACCACGCACTAAATAGCTTGCAAAACTAGTAACCACGATTTCTATACATTCACTCCCGGTTACACATGGTTCCTTAACATTGAATCTCAGGAACCACGCTCTGCTACCATGTTAAGGTAAAGAAAGGATTCGGAAATACAAATAATTGACTTTATTTTACGCACAAAAGCTATACAATATATCTTACACTCTGAAGACCTCGACAACCTTCTTGCACGCACGCTTGTTCTCAACCGACTCTACCAGATTCTTCTAACATCTGGCGACAGTCTTTTGTCTCAACTAAGACCTGGACGCCCTCTGACTCTTACACACACACTCTCATGTACAGTGTAAATGTATCACTTTCCTAGCATAAACCCGTCTTTTATTTCCATTACTATTCTGCATACCATTTCTTAGGAACAATACATTTTACTTGTTAATCTAATAACATGCGAACTTCCTCATTTGTCCCAACATCAATCAATAGATAAGTGAATTGAAATCTGTGAAAATAGGTATCTAGTAATACGACTTCCGAACGGACATAATTATTGCAATGATTGTTACATTACAAAACAATTTCCTATCCATTCGCGAGCATAACTCGCTAGCAGAAGAGGCGGACGGCCTCCTGATCCTCTCAATATCGCTTCCACAATCGCTAGGGGGCGGGGTCAATGTTTCTCATATGGCGTGCCGCAGAGTGTAGCGGGGCAACTTCCACGCCGGACAGAGCTCCAGGGTGTGCTGCGCTGTGTCCCTGCCCTCTCCGCAGTGGTGGCAGATGTCTGTCGTCTCTCGTCTGATTCTCTTCAGGAACTCGCCGAACACGCCGTGTCCGGTGAGCACTTGGGTCATTCTGAATGTGAGCGGGAGGCCGTGGTGGCTTCTCCATGCCTCCCAGTTTGTGAGGACTGCCTCCGCGCCTCGATATTCGCCTCCCTCGTTGATCAGCTGGGATCGCCACAGGTCCCGCGTGTCCTCCTCAGCGGTTCCTAGGTCGCTTGGAGCCGCCTGCTCGGTCAGATCTTCTTCCGGATGGCATACTCTCCGGTGGGTGTATATCCTTTTGAGCGCATGGCGCCCGGCATGGATGCGTTGCAGGACTGTCATGGCCCGGCGAAGGTTCTCGGCCTCCTGTTCACGTCTGTTTCGGTCGTCGTCGTCGAGGCCTCCCAGCTCCAAGCTGTTGCTATAGCAGCCGCCCGGACTAGATCTCCGTTCATCTCATTTACCAGCCTATACTAACCTGTTAATACAGTGTTAAATTCGTTAGCCTTACTCCGTAATCGAAGCAGGGGAACGACTATTTCGCGACGTCGATTAGTAGATTCGTAGCGAGAATTTACACATCTCGCTGACGCGTTTTTCTCGCGTCCGCGTCTCTCTTCGAATGGTCGTAACACCGCGCTAGGTTTCACTTTCTCTAATTATATCCATTCCTAGAAGTATGAATTTGCACGAGTTTCTGCAGTTTACTTATGAGAAAGGTAAATGGTACTCCATTATCACGTTTCGATGTTATTATTCTCTCCTCTGTATGATATAAGTTGCAAAATAATCGTCAAACATGTACCTATTAAGATTCCTAATACTAGCGACGTAAGAATCGTAACGAAAAGGTCAGAATATCGTCGAAACGCGTATTTTTCTCGACGAGACAAAAGAATCGGACAACCGTGGTCGTTATCATGAGAACGCCTCACGCTAGACTTGCAAAAAATCGTAAATGCACGGCACGCTGGTGAAATGTTGGCTTGGTGGTTTCGGTTTCACCTTTGCAATCGCACAGATAAGCTCGATGAGAGAACGATGATCGTAAAAATGTTGAAGCAGACACCCGCGTGACAACAGAGTTAGATTAACTCTCCAAGAGCTCGGCCTATCGGCACCATTCCCCACTTTTCTCTTTCTTCTTTTTTCAAGATATGCATTGTACTCTATAGCGTTTCTCATGTGCGAAAAATGAACGAGTTCGCCTCGTATATCAATATAGTCTGCAAGATCTAAGATTAGAATCGAGTGGAACGTTAATCACAGCAAGGAAAAGCGAAATTAAGTTTTCCAGTTTTCAATATTCGTTTCAGAAGAAAGATAGTCGAGGATAATTTTAAAAGAACGTTAATTACTATCGAGTAAGATAGAACTTGGCGAGAAAAATAAAGCAAAGGCATTAGCGACATTGAGCAACGCGGTAGAAATAGAATATAATCAGACGACAAGTATATTAAGGACCTAGTCATTACAGATTCTTAGAAACACTTGCTACTAAAGCTTGAAGTAAACCTATCAGAGATGAGTCATTTGGCTGATAAAAAGTACATAATCTCTATTCCAAAAATACTTATTTATTACGTACGAAGTATGCGTAACTTTATCTGTTTGAACAGTTGATTCAATCACGTAAATGTAATTGAGTCGACGATATACCAACGAATTAAAAAATCGATCAAATCAATCGAATTGGAAGATGATTTCGGCGATAAACTTAGAAATATAATGACAATATAAAAAGCACGATTTTCTCGCCCTCTCGTTTCATTCCCCCCGTTTTTCCTTTACCCCCGCTTTTTTAGCTCTCGCTCTCTTTCTCGCTCTCTTCTTTGTCGGGCGCGTAAATTCGATTTTAAGGTATTCGCGGAAATTCATAAACGAAAAGCGTTGAAACGATGCACGAGAATTAGCATGGACCTTTATTTCCTCTTTTAAGCGTACCAGGGATGAAACATTTTTTCTCTTCTCGCTTCTTTCTGCACTCTGGCTTTTTCAGGAAATAACTCGGCGATAATTTTGTAATAAATATTTCTATAATATCAAACATTACCAGCTTTTAATATTACGCCACGTGTATTTTGTAAGGTGTATATTTCACGACAGAGGGATTTTCAAACGTCATCGAACTTCAGTGTACAAGGTGAAACACGAAATACGTTTTCACTGTTTTCTCTAAACGGTTAAAAATTATTGCATAAGGTGTGCAATTTCGTTCGGATATCGATCCAGAATAATGTTACTCGATTCTCTCAACAGCTATTTTTCTTCTTCAACATTTTCCAGCAATGTCTACTTTCTTTAAGGGAATCAAACTCGATGATATGAATAACGCGAGATTTGACTGCATTTAAAACTGTATTTAAAATATTAAATTAAGGTACAGCCTGTAATCGCTAAGTCGTTAATACAAAGTATAAATCGCAAAATGAAATCGCGGATGAATACTCGATAAATGATCGTCACGTAACTCGGTAGATTGCTCGCTGGTACTCGTAGATACTCGAAGATACTGTACTCTTTCGGTTGCGACGGTTTATTTATACTGGTCGGGGCGGGGGCAATCGAATCCTAAATATACGCTAACAGTTTATATTTGTCTAGTCAACAAGTTGTTTGAATAAACTGTACTTTATACCTGTTGATTCAGTGTATACTCTATTGAACTACTCCTATTATCGTAACAGAAATAAGGGGATCGTCCAGTTCGTGGCGTCGATTATATAATCGTAACGGCAATTTACGACTCTCGTTGACGCGCTATCTCGCGATCGCGACTCTCCGCGTACGGTCTAAAACATAGTTGATTTTGTTTAAATGCAAGTTATGGTTTCGCCGGAGTAGGGGCAGAAAGAACAAAGGCTATACACGAATCATTTATAAACAACATAAGGAATATGGGAGAAGATGACTTGACATGGTATTTCTGTATGCAGGTTGCCTTATTTTCATATTGCTATTATAATATAAATGTCATAGTACAAACCCGGACGATAAATAGATGGCGTATTTCGTTAGTAAAAATTATTGCATTTATGAATGAAATTGGAAACTTTCAATAATTCTCAACTACGAAATTTAAGTTTTATTCTATTACAAATGGTGCATGTCTGTCAGTTAGATATTATAAGAACGAAAAGTTTTCCATTGAAGCATTAAAGTTTCGGCAAAAGTTTTGAAAAGTAGGCGTCATAGTGTAGATACGCTGGTATAAGTTGACGTCTACCGGATGTAGAGTTAGTGCCGCATCGCCCACAATGGTCGCCATCTTTACCTTTCTAAAATTGCGTTCGTCAGATAATTAACATAATTTACATGTTATTATAAACTGTATTATAAATTATTATAGATTTTTGTGCCTTATATATGTCGGGTTTACATTAGAATTAGGGTTAGGGGCGTGAAACGAATATTCGTTTGGGTTACACGTTGTCGTTATGCAATAGAGAAGACATTGACTAGTGCAAATACGATTATCATAGAACCGGACAAATAACCGTGATAGTTAGATACTCGAGAAGCTAATGACAATGATCCTAGGTTTAATAACGAATCCGCGGTCGACGGGATGATAGATGAACGTGCTCACAAAATCTAAGTCGGACGCGTAATATTCACTGGTCGTAAAGGGTTACTCTTTTAGTAGATGAGTTCGCGAGAGAGAATGCATTTACCGTCCCGATGATGCCACAGAGGAAAACTATACGGGGTGTGTCTAAGGACACGGGATCATCGGATTCGTCGAGAAAAGTCTTCGTTCAGAAAGTAAGGGAAATTGGCGTTGCTGCTAATTGGTCAATCTCCATATCGGTGGTTAGAAAAAGATGCTAGCCACCCTCGAGGGAAAGTTGCTAGTGGGAGACGCCGTTTGTTGAAAAATAGGTCTCTACTATCTTCCCGTAGCTGGGACAAAGATTGTTTGTTTGAAGGACTTTTAGTCAACTAAATCCTAAGATTTACGACGGGCCCACAGGCTAGCTGAACATGTACTGCGGAGACGCATCGACATCTGGCAATCATCTTGCTCGAAGAATAGGGTCTGCGTGTGACGAGCCACGGGACAGAAACCGTTGGAATGTTTACTGTCGCGTGCCGCCCGAAATGTTTCTTTTAAGGAGAGCTATAGAATTACTCCATTACCTTTGTTAGACAAAGCGTTCATCCCGTGACCGCGGCTACGTTCGGCAACTGGCTGTCGCCTCGAGCCCAAGCTCATTATCACAACTCTCGAACAATTACAATCGGATTGAATAACTACAATTGTTTAATTACAGCTATAGTAAACTCTAGGTTACAATGTTGCGGGATTATCCAAAATTCCAAAGGTTCCGGTGTTCTTTCTTCTCCGACATATATTTTGTTGATGTAAATAAATTCTACATTTAGGGAACAACGAATTCAAGTATCATCCTGTTCTGTCGGGTTGCTATAGATGGGGTACGTTGGCGTTGCCTCTGGGCCGCTTCGGTCAGTCTCACTCTGCGTCTAGTTGGTGACGGTTGTGTCGAAGTTAGTGACGAAAGTGCGGAGTGGTTTCTGAGTCTGATTCATGTATTTTCTATGCACGTTTTAACAAGTTTCTTGGATATTATTTCGTCACAGTGTATAAAGTGACTTTTCTTATACTTGTGAACTGGTTAATTCTACCGTTGTTACGTAATATTACAATATTCTTGTACGTGAGTGTATTGTTATGCGACTGATGCATCAACATAAGATGCAAGAAAAATTGGAAACTAGGACAAAAAGGAAGAAATGTGAAGGAGATACTTATAACCATAGTAAACGACAAAAAATTCGGAGAAGTTCAAGTGAATCTGACGAGGAGGATATTGATGAAAAGGGAGTTAACAATACAAGAATAGAAGTAATAACGCAAGAGTCGAACAATCTCCTCGATAAGGGCAAAAGGATGATGCGAATGATGGGATATAAAGAAGGTTGCGGCCTTGCAAAAATAATCAAGGTCGTTTAGAGCCAGTTCAAGCACCTAAACAACATGGTCGTAGAGGTCTTGGTCATCATGTTCCTGGACTTGAAGCTTCAGGTCTTAAATGGAATCCTGCAGAGGAAGTAATAAAGTGCGTAGAAGATATGAAATGGATAAGAAATCCAAATTCTGATACACCTGCATTAGAAGAATTGCAGCACGGGTTATATCGGGGACCTAAAAAGTTGACCATAGATGATGAAACTGATTTCTGTTGTGAAGATATAGTGAAAAATATTATCAATGCAAAAACAGTATTCGATCATTTGGATGACGTTGAAGTGCGTCGAGCAAGGACACGTTGTAATCCTTATGAAACAATTCGTGGAGCATTTTTCTTAAATCGTGCTGCTGTTAAAATGGCGAATATAGATAGAGCATGTAACTTTATGTTTACTAATCCAGAAGGTTTGGGGGAGAATGAGCTGCTATACTTTGCAGATGTTTGTGCTGGACCAGGTGGTTTTAGTGAATATGTTCTATGGCGAAAGAAATGGCGTGCTAAAGGATTTGGTCTTACTCTAAAAAATGAAAATGATTTCAAATTAGCAGATTTTTATGCGGGTTCCTGTGAAACATTTCATCCATACTATGGACCGAAAGAAAATGGTGATGTCTTTGAGCCAGATAATCAAGAGGCATTTACAAATCTTATAATGCAGCATACCCATGGCAAAGGAGTACATTTTATGATGTCTGATGGAGGATTTTCAGTAGAAGGACAAAAAAATATACAAGAAATTCTTTCAAAACAATTGTATCTTTGTCAATGTTTAATAGCATTGATGATTGTAAGAGAGGGTGGTGATTTTGTGACAAAATTATTTGACCCTTTTACACCCTTTAGTGCTGGTTTAGTTTATTTAATGTATCGCTGCTTTGAAGAAGTTTGTATTTTTAAACCAAACACTTCTAGACCAGGAAATTCAGAACGTTACTTAATATGTAAGAAGAAACGAGATGAGACACAAGATGTTGTGGAATATCTGAAGCATGTTAATCGTCTGCTTTTAAAAGGTGGTGAAAATGACGATGTTTTACAATTAGTATCATATAATGAATTAAAAAGAGAGAAACAATTTGTTCAATATCTACGTGCTTCTAACAAAGATTTGGGCAGAAAACAAACAACAGGTTTGTGTAAAATTGCTGCATTTTACGAGGATAAGACTCTTGTTGAGACAAAACAAGCTGATATGCGCAAACAATGTCTAGAATATTGGAAACTTCCTGATGAAACTAGGACAGTCCCAAGACACACGAAAGCAAAAGATAAATTGAATACTCCTTTGAAAGATACTTCATTCCTTACTATTAATCCAGTACAATTGATGGAATTTAACATTGAAAATGCATTATTATCACCTTATGACTGGTTTTGTATGCCATGTGGTACAAAGTCAAGGCCTGATGATGATAAGAAGAACGCTACATTTTATATGGGAATGGGAAGGAGTGACGTATATAGATATATAAAGAATTCTTGGGTTCGAGTCGATGACATTGACATAGAATTACCACCAAATACATTTGTATACGCAGAAGTTGTATATGAAATGACTAAGGAGTTTAGACATCAACAGAAAGTACATGCATTGCATATTATAGATGCATTCTACTTAGGAGGAGTGGACATTAGTAAAAAATATTTGAGGAGCAGGTAAGCAACTGAATCTTATTGAATTCAATAATAAACGTACAGATTTCCAGTAATGAAATGTTTTTTGAAGGAGTACTTTTATGTAATACTAATGCATGACTTTTGTTTAAAGGAACGAGGAAACGAAGTTGTTCTGTGAAGCTTTGTGGAAACCAGCAGGAAATAACTATACTCGAATACGTGTCAAAGAACTACTACCAGTTGGTTCAGATATATGTGAAAAGTTGCGAGTAACACAACGTAAAATGAAAAATAATTGCGATGCTTTGGTATACGAACTTCCAGAAAATACTTTAGATGTTAATGGTTATAATAAGGACAAATTATATTTCATACCGCATAGTGTAATATTTTTAAGAAGCACCGCCAATCCTTGGAATCGGTATGTCAGTAAAACACATTCCAGGACGTATGTTTTTAATTGCAAAACAAACGAGAAGATATTCGACCTTCATAGACCAAGTTCAGCAGAAGCAAGCTTCATTGAATCTTTTAAAAGTCGCTTTATTGGGCATTGGCCTAATGACCCATCACTTACTATGAACAGATTTGCAAAATTTATTAAAGACAAGTGTCCTGTATACAATACACGCTTAAAATATTAAAACTACAGACTGTACATATATCGATGCATGACTTGAACCGCAGAGAAGTCAAACAGATTAATTCCGTTAAGTTGACTGTTATTTCAAATGTGAAATACTTATGATATACTTTAGTATTTAGTATTATATTTCTATATATATAGAGGTAATATCGGAAAATATAATTAATCAGTTTGTCTTCTGAGTGGCTCAATTGCAATACTATTTGGTATGAGATGTACTTTTGTATATAATAACTGAATGATTGTAGGAATGAATGATGACGTTAAATTGTACCATACGATTGTATAGTTTATTTTACAATGATATAATAAATATTTTGTCGATACAATTTGTCTTTAGTTAGAATGATAAGATACCTGCTTGTGGCAGCTACTTCCATAATACCAATAAGTTGCTGTACCTAAGTCTACAATCCATTCCTTCCTAACATCAATAGTTGGCCCAGGTCTTTTGTAAAGAAATATGTAGAGGACAAGGTATATCGGAAGCTTGACCGTGAGATTTATTTGAGGTTATCGTTCGTTGTCGTAACTGTCGAATTTATTAAAATAATAAATTAAGGTACAGCCTATAATCGCTGAGTAGTTAATACATAGTATAAATCGCCAAGTAAAATCGCGGATGAATACTCGATAAATGATCGTCAAGTAACTCGGTAGATCGCTCGTTGATACCCGTAGATACTCGAAGATACTGTACTCTTTCGGTTGCGACGGTTTATTTATACTGGTCGGGGGGGAGGAGTCGGATGATTCAAATTCGTCTTTGTTCGACATAGCGACGACATTGTTTTGCCCGGAGTATATTTGTTCCTACATTACTTGCATCCTTACGAACTTGACACTCCGAGGCAAAACAACAACACGATGTTAATTTTCCTCTGACTCATGTGCCGCTATATCACCCCCATACCAGTGATAACGTTTTTATTGTGATATGATCATCACGTGTTTACCTCGACCGTCGCAGTTTTTAATGTTTTCGGAGAATATCCCGTGTCCGATAATTTACGATGCATAACCGTAACCTGCCTGTTGCCAATCAGGAAGACGGACTCTTCGCCCAGACCGCGTAACCTATTGCTAATGTTTTCTCCGTTATTTTGATTGTCGATAGTTGCACCGCTTTCGCTGCGGGCGTTCGTCTGTTCTACCGGAACAAGCGCGTTACTGGTTTCGGCCGATTTCTCTTCGAGGTCCTCCGGTACTACAAAGGCTGGCTTTAGCCAGGGTCCGGAAACAGATACGTCGCGATTGTTGACTTTGATTGCGTACGTCTTCTCGCCTCTTTGCATTACTTTGACGGGCCCGTCTTAAGGCGGCTGTAAAGGGACTCTAATCGCGTCACGTCTTAAATTACGCACGGCGAAGATTGCAACTCGCGGAAAACGAATATATTTCTTTCGCCATGTCGTGTAAAAGGCTATGCTCTGACCTTCCCCATCCGTTCTTTTAGCAGGTTCGCGAATTCCGGATTGGCTCGCTGATTGGTTGGCAAAAAGATCTCCGCCGGCAATCGCATGCCGGTGCCGTAGATCATTTCAGTTGCCTTTACGTTTATCGTGGTTGGAATGTCTAATAGTACGAGCTGCACAATTTCGACCCAGTTGCACGTGTCGTGGCACTTGATCGCAGCTTTATGTTGTCTATGTATGCGCTCTACATCCTATTAGACACGGGATGATAGGACGACGTGCGTAAGTGCGATAGGAAAATGTTTGTTCGGATTTGCATTTCTACTCGATGTATATTTATTGAATTATATAGGTGCCACTTTGTTCCATAACATTTCTCCATTGTTCACGATATAATTCGAATGTAATTCCATCCCGTCAGAACGTATCAGGTTTCTCGGGAAAAATTTTTCTTGTTTCGCTGGCGTTGGTAATTTTACGCCGCGACACGTGTATTCACCTTCGCGCGATCAACTGTTTCTCGCTCTGTACTTTCGACCAATCGCGGGGAGACGCGCTCGCGAGTAGAGACGTCAACGGGTGTCGTAAATTCCCGTTACGATTATAGAAATCGACACCACGAATTGATCGATCCCCTGATTTCCGTTGAGATAATAAGGGGTGATTCAGTTTGTATAACACTGTGATTCACAGAATTATAAACTATATATTTCCAACACTTAGATTACACTGTTGAGTAGAGATATATAAATGGCAACTTATCACACGAAGATAAGATAGAGATGTACGCTAGAGCAGGGCTCTTACAATTGAATTTAGTGTATTAGTGGGCGTAGCACTATAATATATTCAGTAGAGAAGATACATGTTCGGCAATACCGAGAACCGACTAAGTTATGCTCCTCTAGCGGTGTAGAAGAAGCTTGACTTGACTCTCCTGAGGTCGTAGGAGCAGTGAGTTACAGTGATGATGCTGTGTCGTAGGAAAGCTAGTGATGGGTGTGTCTAGTGCACGGGACCATCGGATTTGTTGGTGACGATTTTGGCTAAGAGAGTGAGGGAAATAGGCTTCGTTGTTAATTGGGTAAACGAAGGTTGGTGGACTAGGAAGGGTCTTAGTTGCCCTCGATAGAAAGTTGTTATTAGGAAGCATCGTACGCGGAAAAACCCAACTTTCCCTTGTCAAGCCGTAGTAAACAATGGTCTCTCGAAAGTGATTTAGAAAAAGACATTTTTTGGGTCTGAAGGACCTTAGCTAGCAAATTACTCGGATTTATGACGGGTAGTTAAGGCTATTGAGGGTTCGCCGTAAGGACGAGCGGACATCTGGTGTCCGTCTGGCCCGCGGTGTATGACCTGGTCCAGGTAGAGAGTCGCCCGGCGTAACACGCTCTGTCGTGTCAATCGCGTGCCACAGCGATTAAGTTCGCGCTGAATGATCGCTGTTTTTCGATCGTCGAGATCTTTTTGAATTGCCAATGCAGTATTACGATACGTAAGTCTTTGAACGGTTTACGCGTATTGTTTTATCTATTACTCGTTTATATAAATGTTCATCAAAGTCAACCGTTATTAAAATCTCGGTTTAACGAAGAAACGATAGTTGGAATGGAAAACGAATCGCTACGAAGCATACGCGAAGGGGGCTGTTAGAGCGAAAGGTCTAATATCGGGCGAATCGTACAGTGAACGAGTTTTATCAGTGAAATAAAGTTTTGCGTAGAGTTAGGACTGTTCGATATTTTCGATATTTTACATTTTTATTGCAAAATCGAAATTTTATATAAGAATGTAATATCGGTGAAAAGGGCCTAAGAAACATCGAGTTAACCATGGGCAATGTCGCGAGAGCCGAGGCGCTGTCGGGTCTATCAATGTGTCTTTTCAAGTGCATAGTTTCGTAGAAAAGACCTACGCGACCCTGGCCACGAGCGTCTGCGGAACACGTGTGCGGTGGGCCTAGCAAAAGACAAAAGAGATACTACAACGGCCAGAATGCGAGTTGAGAAGCGCAGTGTGAGTTGAGAGGTCACAGAGTGTGAATCGACGTACGCCGATATTGTAGTCGGCCCTTTTGTTATTGCGTATCGCTTATTAAACTAAACTTAACTCTAAATATAACATCATTACTTGTCCTTACTCTAAGAATCCATACGTTACTACAAGAATATTGATTGAGATTAATTTTCCCAGCTGTAAACAATTTAGAGATACAATGGAAGCTACGGAGGTCGTTGAATTCATTAACAAACCTTTCTCTTCATTTCATTCTACTGTATTTCAGATTCTACCATCGTTCACATGTTATGCTCATACGTGTTGATAAGCATGCAACATGTAACATGGATTTCGTGCAGCAATTCGAGAACCGTACGAACGGATTAGGTACAACGGATGGTTACTTTTCTCGAGATTATGGTATTTATGTTCGAATAAATGAAAAGGAAACTTTCCATTCCGTTTTTTATATTATATTATATATGTCGGAGATAAGAGGACACCGGCGCCTTCCCTCTGAGACCTCGGGGAAATCCATAAAAACATTGTAATTAAAATCTATAGTTGTAATTAAACGATTTGACGTCATTCCACCCAATTGTATTTGTTTGAGATTTGTGACAATCAGTCGCCGAACGTAGCCGCGGTCAACGGGACGAACCCTCCGTCTAACAAAGGCATTGAGTAATTCTATAGCTCTCCTAAAAAGAAATATTTGTAGCGGCACGCGAGGGTAAACATTCCAACGGTTTCTGTCCCGTGGCTCGCCACACGCAGATCCTATTCTTCGGGTATGATGGTTACCAGATGCCGACGCGTCTCCGCAGTACGTGCTCAGCTAGCCCGAGGGCCGTTATAAACACTAAGATCTAGTTACCTAAAATCTTTCAAACAGACAAACAGTCTTTGTCCCAGCTATGGGAAGACAGGAGAGACCTATTTTTCCACGAACGACGTCTCCCACTAGCAACCTTCCCTCGAGGGCGTCTAGCATTCTTTTCTAACTACCGATATGGAGATTGACCAATTAGCAGCAACGTCAATTTCCCCTACTTTCCGAACGTAGGCTATCCCCGACTAATCCGATGATCTCGTGTCGTTAGACACACCCCACCATAGTTTTCCTCTGAGGTATCGCCGGGACGGAAAGTCATTCTCTCTTGCGATCTCATCGACAAAAAGATTAACGCTTTGCGGTCTGTGAATATTAACAAAGAATCCGACTTAGATTCTGCGAGTACGTACGACTACCATCCCGTTGTCCGCGGATTCGTTATCGAACCTAAGACCATTGTCACTAGTGTCGCGAGTGTGTGATCATTGTGAGTTTGCGTCAACTTTGTAACATTTTTGTGTGTGTCAATAAAAGTAACTTCAGTGGTGTAAGAAAATGGATAGCTTCAGTGAAGAATCCTTACCTGTCCCAAGCTCCCGCCACGAGGACGACTCGGGCCCAGACTCGGACTCTGACTCGACATCAGAAGTAGGATCCGAACATATGTTGTCGATGCGGGATCATAAGAGCATCGTGCGTGAACTAATCCGGACGCTAACAAAGAAGAAGAAGGGACACATGGTAACAAGGATAACGTTACCGCGCTTTAACCCCGAAGCCGCGAACGCAGATCCAGCCGCCTGGTGCTCAGCCGTTAGTCTGCTTATGAAAGACAACCCTCTGAAGAACAGTGCGCTATATTCTGCTTTGAACCGCGCCCTAGAGGGTCCGGCTGCGTATTGGCTTACGCAAATAATGGATGGCGAAGAGATCACATGGCCAGCTTTTAAGGAACAATTCATCGCGCTTTTCGATGGCCAGGAAACAGCAGCCTCGTCGCTGATCAAGGTATCCAAGGAACTACAGCGGGAGAACGAATCATCAGGGGCGTACGGAAATCGTCTTATTTCCCTCCTGTATTCGAAGTGGCGAAATTCAACAATGGAGGAAGTAGCCACCGCCGCCGTTCTCTATCTAATGGGCTCGCGCGATCGACGCTTTAGACGACTAGCACTCGCGGGTGATATCAAGTCGGTGAAACAATTTCAACGAGAAATGAAGCCTTTCCTCTACGAGGTGAGGCGGACGTCTCCGCCACGGAGGTCATCATCGGGCCCCGGAAATAAACGAAGCAGGTCACCAGCCCCTCGGGACAAGTGCCGCCACTGCGGTAATTACGGACATACGATATCCGAATGCCGCAAGAGGATGAGGTTGGAAACGAAGAAGGACCCCCGACGCCTGGAGGGAAGCCGACCGGCCGTATCGCCAAAAGCATCGTGCTTCAAATGCCATAAGACGGGACACATCGCGCCGCATTGCCCCCTGCTGCGAGAAGAGAAACACCGTCCCGAGGACGAGCATCGTGTCGATGCCTGCGTGGTGGAAGCATCCACCGGTAGATTAAGTCAGCGGGGTGAGTCGTTCCCATTCTATTTCGATTCTGGAGCCGAATGTTCGCTAATTAAAGAGACCGCAGCCTCGAAATTTTCCGGCAAAAGAACGACTCACGTAGTAGTACTGCGAGGAATAGGAAACACTTGCATTAAAAGTATGTCCCAGATTTTGTCCACCGTATGTATTAACGGTTTTACATTGGAGATAACTTTTCACGCCCTTGCGGATAGCAACTTAAAATACGATATCATGATTGGTCGTGAAATTTTAAGCCAAGGTTTTGACCTAAACATTACACGAAACAGCGTTGATATTTGCAAGAGCAAGGTGGTTAACGTTTGTAACAAAGTCGCAGAGGTTGCGGTCGACATTAACGAGGTCGACACCGATGTGATTGGTAACGATAAAGATCGATTGATTTCTGTTCTCGAAAATTTCAAAGAATCATTCATTACGGGTTTCCCGCGTACTCGCGTAAGTACGGGCCAGTAAGAAATACGGCTAATTAATCCTAACGTCACCGTGCAAAGAAGCCCTTACAGGCTTAGCGAGGAAGAGCGCAGGATAGTACGTGAGAGGATAGGCGAATTAATTAGAGCAAAAATCGTAAGACCTAGCAATTCGCCATTCGCGAGCCCCATGTTACTCGTGAAGAAAAAAGGACGGCACGGATAGATTATGTGTAGATTTTCGAGCGCTAAATAAAAACACGGTCGCGGATCGATATCCTTTACCCCTCGTTGCAGATCAAATCGCGAGATTACAAAACGCGAGATACTTTATTAGCCTGGACATGGCCAGCGGGTTTCACCAAATTCCCATTCACCCTAACTCGACAGAGTATACCGCGTTCGTCACCCCCGACGGTCAATACGAATACATAACGATGCCGTTTGGATTGAAAAATTCACCCTCCGTTTTTCAGAGGGCCATTCTCAAGGCCTTGGGCGACCTCGCTTATTCGTACGTTGTTGTTTACCTGGATGACGTCCTAATCATTGCCGACTCGATAGATCAAGCTCTAGAAAGATTGCACACCGTGTTAGATACCCTCGTAAAAGCCGACTTCTCCTTTAACTTTTCAAAATGTTCCTTTTTAAAGACATCGATACTCTATTTGGGATATGTAATTCATAATGGAGAAGTCCGCCCAAACCCGGGTAAAATACAAGCCTTGAGTTCTTTACCTGCACCGTCGACCGTCACACAGCTTAAACAGTTCATAGGTTTGGCCTCGTACTTCCGAAAATTCATTCCTAGATTTTCACAAGTAATGAAACCCCTGTATGCACTCACGTCTAGTAGCAAGAATATAACTTGGACAGATAGGCACGAACAAATAAGACAAAAAGTAATTTCCGTCCTGACTGACGCGCCGGTGCTAATGATATTTGACCCCAACTATCCGATAGAACTACATACAGACGCCAGTTCGGAGGGATATGGGGCTATCTTAATGCATAAGTTCGATGGTAAAAATAGAGTAGTGGAGTATTACAGCAAAAGAACTAGACCCGCGGAATCTAGGTATCATTCTTACGAATTAGAAACTTTAGCAGTTGTAAACGCCGTCAAGCATTTCCGTCACTATCTACACGGACGAGAATTTCTTGTTGTCACCGATTGCAATTCCTTGAAAGCATCCAGTAATAAGGTACATTTAAATGACAGGGTCTGCAGGTGGTGGGCTTACCTGCAAACTTTTACCTTTGGCATTATGTATCGGGAAGGTAAACGAATGGCCCACGTAGACTTCTTCTCGCGGAACCCCGTAAACTCAGATCACCGTGCGACCAGCAAAATTGTAGAGAAAGAAAAAGAAATTAACCTGAAATACGGTCCGGTACCCTTCATCGTAGAAAAACAGAGAAAGGGCAGAACTCTCTGCTTGCCCATTGTCCCACGAGGTCTTAGGTGGTCCGTTATAAGCCACGTGCACCAATCCATTATGCACTTAGGATGGGATAAAACGCTGGAGAAACTGTACGAGTATTACTGGTTCGAAGGAATGGCGAAGTATGTTCGCAAATTCGTAGAGAACTGTCATGCTTGTAGAGTTTCAAAGGCAAACTCAGGTAAAATACAAGCTGAATTACATCCTATACCTAAGACCAGCATACCTTGGCATACGGTTCATGTGGATATAACGGGCAAACTTAGCGGTAAAAGTGACTCGAAGGAGTATGTCGTTGTGTTAGTCGACGCCTTCACCAAATTTCTATACTTGTACCACACCCGTAAGATAGATTCCTTGAATACCATTAAAGCGCTAAAGTCCGCTATATTTTTATTCGGCAGTCCCTGCCGGATAATAGCGGATCAAGGAAGATGCTTCACGGGTAAAGAATTCCAAGACTTTTGCCAAGAAAAAAACATTAAACTCCACTTAATAGCAACCGGTGCTAGTAGGGCCAATGGACAGGTAGAGCGTGTTATGAGTACGCTAAAAAATGTGTTCACGACGATAGAAACGACCGGGCGGTCTTGGCAAGACGCGATCGGGGAAATACAATTGGCTTTAAATTGCACGACCAACCGTGTAACTAAATCAAGCCCATTAGAACTACTGATCGGTAAAGCAGCAAGGCCATACGACTTAATACTACCCGATAATATAGAGGAAAAGACAATAGATATCTCCGATGTAAAACGACAAGCCATAAGAAATATAGAGACTAGTGCCAAGTACGACAAAGACAGATTTGACAAAACTAAGGCTAAGGTGGTTAGGTTCAATCTCGGTGATTTTGTACTGCGGAAAATTGAAGAGAGAAACGAATGTAAACTAGATCCGAAATTTAAGGGTCCATTTAGGATAGCAGAGATTTTTGATGGGGACAGATATATTTTAAAAACGTTAGACGCCAAACGCTCTTACAAGTATAGTCACGACAGATTGAGGAAAATGCCGGATAGTCGCATTCCTGCGGATTTGGACGTTGGTAGTAGTGGCGAGGACAGTGACCCGAGCGATATGAGTACCCCGACCCCCCAGGGTCATTAACCCAACGCCAGGAAGCTGAAGCGATCGTGTATTCACATGCACTGCCAGCGGCAACGACATGAAGCTGAAGCGGTCGTGTATTCACATGCACTGCCAGCGGCAACGCCATGAAGCTGAAGCGGTCGTGTATTCACATGCACGTGGATTTCGTGCAGCAATTCGAAACCGTACGAGCGGATTAGGTACAACGGATGCTTACTTTTCTCTAGATTATGTTATTTACGTTCGAATAAAAGAAAAGGAAACTTTCCGTTCCGTTTATTATATTATATGTCGGAGATGAAAGGACACCGTAGCCTTTGGAATTCTGGATAGTCCCACAATATTGTAATCTAGAGTCTACTATAGCTGTAATTAAACAATTGTAGTTATTCAATCCGATTGTAATTATTCGCGAGTTGTGATGATGAGCTTGGGCTCGGGGCTACAGCCAGTCGCCGAACGTAGCCGCGGTCACGGGATGAACGCTTTGTCTAACATAGGTACGGAATAATTCTATAGCTCTCTCCTTAAAAGAAAGATTTGTAGCGGCACGTGGCAGTAAACATTCCAACGGTCTCTGTCCCGTAGCTCGCCACACGCAGATCCTATTCTCCGGGCAGGATGTTTACCAGATGTCAACGCGTCACCAAAGTACGTGATCAGCTAGCCCGAGGGCTGTTATAAACACTAAGATCTAGTTACCTAAAGTCCTTAAAACAGACAAACAGTCTTTGTCCCAACTACGGGAAGATAGGAGAGACCTATGTTTCAACGAACGGCGTCCCCCACTAGCAACTTTCCCTGGAGGGCGGCTAGCATCTTTTTCTAACCACCGATATGGAGATTGACCAATTAGCAGCTACGCCAATTTCCCTTACTTTCTGAACGAAGGTTGTCTTCGACGAATCCGATGATTTCGTGTCCTCGGACACACCCCATCATAGTTTTCCTCTGCAGCATCATCGCGACGGAGAGGCATTCTCTCGTGAGGTCGTATTGGCGAGTGACTGTGTATCTGTATGCTCGGTGGGTATTCCACGTTTTGTAAAGAGTCCGACTTAGATTTTTGTGAGCACGTACATCTATCATCCCGTTGACCGCGGATTCGTTATTGAACCTAAGACCAACATCACTAGTATCGCAAGTGTCCAACCGCCGCGGTTGATTGTCGAATCGGTAGTATCCATACTCGTATTAACAGACCGTACCTTCGTTATAAACCAATGATGGCCAATTCCAATGAAGATTTATCAAACGCCCATAACTCTATCCCTGACGCCTCTCCGACATATAAATAAAATTTATTTTTTTAAAATAACAACAAATTATTTTTAATTAAATATGCTTTTTTATTCTTTTTCTTTTAAGCAATTTCAAACTTAAACTCTCCTTTTAAAAACTTACTCTTTTATTTTGCTTTTTACACAAAAAATTTTGAAAACTAAAATATAATCTTTGCTCTTTATGCATAAACTCATCTTCTATGTTAAATTTTTTTATGAACACAACACTTTCCTATTGATTCTCCTTCTTCATCCCTGCTTCATCTTCTTTACAATAGAGTCATATTTTATAGCACCAAATATTTCCTTCCAACACACAATAAAACTTTTCTTAATCACCTTGCATTTTGGCCACCCATACCACGTTTTTTTTTTTTATTACCCATTTTTCATCGCCAGTCACCATCGCTTCAAAATTCTTTTTCTCTCAACAAAAATCGCAGGCACATTTCCAAAAGTTTTTTTCAATCTTGCACCCATACGTCGAGCTTCTTTTGAACCTTTGCAAATTTCCAAATTTCTAATCTTCTCTGGCAATAATAATCTCACTTCACTCACATTTCCATATTTTATCCACTTTTATTCTACCAGCTCTTCTTCACTCCATATTACCAAACATTTGACATTTTTTCTTATACTTACTGGGTCCATAAACAGCACAATTTTTGTGTTTTTTTTTTTACTAAAAGTATCATTTTTTTTCCTTTAAGCTTACACACAACTGTAAACACAAAACGACAAAGAAATTATCCTGAAATTATACAACATGATGCAATAATATCACTAAAGACATCTAGCAAAAACTCAAACTTTTACTTAACCTATATATGTAGTATCGGGGAAAAGGGCCTAAGAATCATCGAGATAACCATGAACAATGTCGCGAGAGCCGAGGTACCGTCGGGAATATCAATGTGTCATTGGTCTTTTCAGGTACACAGTTTCGTAGAAAAGGCCTACGTGACCCTGGCCACAAGCGTCTGCGGAACACGTGTGTGGTGGGCCTAGTAAAAGACATAGCGATGCTAGAACGGCCAGAATGCGAGTTGAGAGAACGCAGTGTGGGTTGAGAGGTCGCGGAGTATGAATCGAGAAGTCAGAGAGTGTAAGTGGAGGAACGGGATAGAATGATAATAAGACGTACCGCGATATTGCAATCGGTCCTTTTGTTATTGAGTATCGCTTATTAATCTACACTAAACTCTAAATAAAACATCATTACTTGTCCTTACTCTAAGAATCATAGGTTACTACATATGTATTAAAGATGTCAACAAATTATTTAAATGGTAAATTATATTTTGCCGTAATGATTTTGTTTAACGATTTCACATATTGTTTATAGAAAAGATCTGTTGAGACATGTATAATTTTCTGTGCTGGACTAGGCTAAATGAGTAGTAGAGATTCTAAGTATAAGAATCTCAGTGTGTGGAAGTATGTGTGCCCGCAGCGTATCGAAAACAAAGGAATGTATACTCTTCAGTCGGTTAAGAGTCGGTTAACAGTCGGGTATAGAAGAAAGTGCTGAGACGCGTGCAAGTGTGTATCGATGAATATATAAAGAATCGTTCATGAAATAAATATTTCATTATTTTAATATTAATCCGCAGTATAAATTTAGTGATCCTATAACATTATTTCGGCTTCAAAGATTCACAATTTTCAACATGGTAACAAAAACCGTGGTTGCCGAGATTCAATGTTAAGGAACCACGTGTAACCGGGAGTGAATGTATAGAAGTCGTTTGTGAATTCTTGTCGTGATTCTCTGTAGATAAACAGAGTTCGTTGTTCATATTACGTTCCTCAGTAAGAGCGATCTACTGAATTTTCGGTGAGTAGCGTAGATATATATAAAATGGATGTCCAAACAGGATTGGTATATGTAGCAGTAGTAGTCATTTCTGCAGCAATTATTGTAGCAGTTGTATTGCGGCCGGACCGCGCTGAATGCACTCGTTCCCGTCAGATCACGAAAGATAAGCAGCGCCGGGCACGGATAGTACTTGGATGGCTGAACGCCTGGGACTCCGTGTGGCGTTGGCGAAGCGCGCCGGGACCGCCACGCCCCGCCCCCGTGGGGTTCGGGCTTGGACGCTTTGGCGGCACAGCGCCTCGGGGCCGCCAAGCAGTCCGGTGGGGGAACCGGGCGAAGAGGCGGTGTGACAATGGTCACACACAGCTCAATCGGCGGTGGTATTAGGCGTGCGGGAGAGGTCCCGTTGCGACGCTCACAGCGGTTCCCGGGCCTCTCTCGATCGCAGCCAGGAAGGTTATCATGGAGGTTTTAGTCGGTTGGAGTCCGACACTACCACGCCGCTTTCCCCAGAAGCGGCCTGGCGTCCGTGCGGATTTCCTCCACGTAAAATATAAAAAAAAGTTATTGCTTTAGTATCAATGTTTGGCATAAAAGAAAAATCTTATGAAGAAGCAATAGCAGAACAAAGAAAACTTCCTGATGATCTTTTGTTAAATAAAAAAGATAAAAATACAGAAAAGAAACATAAAAATAAGGCAGGAAAGAAAGTAAAAGAGAAGAAAGAAGAAAAGGAGGAAAAGGAAGATAAAGAAGAGAAACCACAGCACGTACAATTTGAGGAAAATCCACAAATTTTACCATTAGAGCCATTACTTCGTGTGCGTAGCAAGAGGGAAAGTGATAGGACAAGGTCAAATGCATTCACAGCTGAAAAAAGGGACATAAAGTGCTATGGCTGTGGAAAGTACGGCCACATGGCAAGAAATTGTACAAACACGTGCAGAGGCGGAAACAATGGCGGAAACAACGGAGGAGCGCAACGGCAAGGAGGTGCGTATCAGCCGCAGCAGAATAGGGATCGCGGCGGACGAGGTTTCGGCCAAAGAGGACGAGGATATGGTCAACGAGGATTTGGCCAACGAGGATTTGGCCAACGAGGCAGAGCAGAGGCTGGCAACAACGCTACAACGAGGGCTACGACGACCAAAAAATTGGATCTTTCCTAACGAGAGTAGAGCGTGAAAATAGTAAGAGTGAAATTACGGTATATACTAGTGATACGCGAAAAATAGATTGAATATTGGATAGAGGATGTTCAGATCACATTGTAAATGATGACTCTTATTTTGTTGAATACGAAAATTTAAAAAACCCGATAAATGTAAAGTTAGGAGACGGTAGAATTCTAAAAGGAACAAAAGTCGGAAAAATTTTAACTTATTTTGAAGTAAACAAAAGGAGGATTAAAATTATAATGTCTAATGTATTTTATGTGAAAGAAATGAATAATAACTTGATTAGCTATGCGAGAGTAACGAATGAAAATAAGGTAGTCTCAGTAGGAAATACTTCAAAGATATATAACAAATACAGAAAGTTGATAGGGATCGCATTCGAAGATCATGGTTTATATAAAATAAGTAGTTACATTGAAAGGCAAGAATCTCACGCTAAAATTGTGCGAAAAATGACAAATGAAGAAAAATTTCACAGGATCTTAGGGCATATAAACTTTAAATATTTAGATACAATGTGTAAGAAAAAATTAGTTGAGGGAATGCCAGAAAATTTTGAGCAAGTAAAATTAAAATGTAGGACATGTATCCAAAATAAAATGCACAATTTACCCTTCCGAAACAACCATAGTAGAGCACGCGAGATTTTAGAATTAGTACATACCGATTTAAATGGACCTCATAAAAATACCGGGTTTGATGGATCCAAATATTTCTTAACATTTATAGACGACTACAGTAAGTGCGCATTGATTTATACTTTGAGATCAAAAGATGAAGTTTACAATTGTTTCCTTGATAACATAAACAAAGTCGAAAATCTTACTGGTAAGAAGATAAAGAAATTAAGATGCGATAATGGAAAAGAATATACGAACAAAAACATGTACAATCTAACTAGGGCAAAGGGAATTGTCGTAGAACCATGTCCACCTTATGTTCACGAGTTAAATGGAACAGCTGAGCGCTACAATAGAACAATCATGAATTCCGCTAGATGCTTATTACATGATTCAAAGCTGAATATTAAATATTGGCCGGAAATAGTTAGAGCCGCGGCGCACTTAAGAAATAGAACCATTGCGAACACGGATGAAAATAAAACACCATTTGAAATCTTTTTTAAAAGGAAACCGAATATAAATAATTTAAGATTGTACGGAAGTAGAGTTTTCGTAAGAATACCTGAAATTACTAGAAATTCGAAATGGGACAAAAAAGCATATACTGGGATACTTGTAGGTTATGAAAACAATGGATATAGGATCCTAGTTAATAATAAAATTATAATTGCAAGACACGTAGAATTTATAGGTGAAGATGATAATTTAGTAGGATTTCAAGGAGAAGATGGACCAGGCAATGAAACAGAAAAGGATTTAAACGAAAAGGTCGAGCAGGTCACAATAAAAAAGGAGAGAAATTTAAGTAACGAATCAGAAAGTAAACTTGAGGACACAGAAAATAATTTGAGAAGGTCACAACGGGAAAGAAAGAAACCTCAAAGATATAGCCAAAGGAGCTCATATTTCATTTATGTGAATTTAGTTAGCGCAGACAGTCCTCAAGCCTTTGAAGAAGCTTTAAGTGGAGGTGATAGCCTTTCATGGAACGAATGAATGGATCGAGAAATGAATAGTTTAATAAAAAATAAGACCTGGCAGTTAGTAAAGAAACCAAAAGACAAAAAGGTATTAGACTTGAAATGGATATATACGAATAAATCTGATAATCGTAAGAAAACGCGACTAGTTGTTCGAGGCTTCCAACAAAAACAAGTACTCGAAGATTTATACTCACCAGTGGCAAAAATGCAAACGTTGAAGTTATTACTATCATATTGTTGTCAATACGGTTTGACGATTATGCAAATGGATGTAGAAACAGCATTCCTAAACGGAACTGTAAAAACGGAAGTATTTGTAAAACAACCTATAGGTTACGACGATAAAAGCGGGAGAGTATGTCAATTATCAAAAGCGTTATATGGATTGCGTGAAAGTTCAAGAGCTTGGTATGAATGTTTCGACGAGTATATGAAAAAATTAGGATTTCAAAGAAGTAAGAGTGATTATTGTCTATATATGAAGTATAGAAAAATTTTTTTTTTTTTTTTTTTTTTTTTAAAAAAAAAAAAAAAAAAAAATTTTACTGGAACAAGATTAGACGTTAGCTATAGTATAAACTATTTAAGTCGATTTCAAAACAGTTACAACGAGACCCACTATAAATATGCATTGAGAATTTTGAAATACTTATATTTAACTAGGAAATAAAAATTAACTTATAAAAGAAATTTGAATGTTGAAGTTATTGATTGTTTTGCTGATGCTGATTGGGCTGGAGATAAAGTAGATAGAAAATCCACTACGGGGATTTATCATAAGATTTTTCGGAAACGCAATTTACTGGAAATCGAGAAAGCAAGGTAGCGTGACAAAATCATCAACAGCCGCCGAATATGTAGCTTTATCGGAAGCTGTGAGCGAAATTAAATTTGTAAGAAAATAGTTGAAAGATTTTAAAATAACGATCGAGACACCAATAGAAATTTACGAAGATAATTCTGGAGCGATTGCGATATCAAAATTTGGAAACGTAACAAAAAATTCTAAGTACATTGAAGTTCACTTCCATTTTGTGAACGAAAGTTACGAAAATAAAGAGATTGACATTATAAAATTTTTACAACCTTTTTTTTTTCTTGTACGTGGAGAAATCCTCATGGATACTCCGCTGTTGCAGTAATTGCGTAACAGCAGAGTAGTGTCGGACTCTTACCGACTAAAACTCCACGATGACCATCCTACGCGTATGACAGGGGTGCTCCAGGAACCTCTTATGAATTAACTTCAGTTGCACCGCCTTCACGCGTGCTCTTGTTCTAGCCAGTCCTAATATTTCCTGACTATTGAATTGGCGTTAGGGCGGCCATTACCCCTAGCGCTGTCCAGCGCCCCAGAGGGGCCCAAAACTCCAAGGGCGAAAAATGGCTTCGGCGCGTCTCCTCTTCGTCAACGCCTCACGGAGCGGTCACCCATCCTAGACCGCTCCGTGACCGCTGCTGCTTAACTTTCGTGATCAGCCGGGAACGCGTGTTTCCAAGCGCGACTAACGGCGTTGACAACTCGCATACAACCTGGTGATACAAGCTATGAAAAAACTTTTCCGGACCTGAGAAAACACATTTGCACAGATAACGAACGAAAGGGATTAGAGCTCACCAAATAAGATTTGCTACAATTTGCCGTAGTTCGTCACAACAAGCCTATGAGTATCGCGCGTCAGACGATTTTCGAATTAGTTGATGCTTGGATGTTCAAGATACGGAAGCTCGGAGTGATGAGACGTTTATGTACAACTTGATCACGGTGCAACCCATTCGTCAGCCAGAAAACTTCATGCACGATTTTCTAAAAACAAAGGCTTTTTCCCCTTCTTTATCCCGTACCAATCCTCTCTCGTCGCTCCTTATCTCATACACAGACAGGCCAAATAATGTTGCCGATGACGGCCAACAGCCTGGGTACATGTACGGGTCTCTTGCCTGCGACAGAATTTTGTTATGTGTAGTATGCTGGGCAGAAAAGGATTTTTGGCATTAATATGAACTAGAAGATTGCAGAAAAATTGTAAACATTTTCCAAATTTTATTAATTTCATTTTATTTCTTAAAGTCTACAAAACTGTTAATTAACATTAAGCAAATATACAAAATCTTGACGTTCAGAATAATGGAGCGAATATTTGAAACGATACTAATAAATCTACAAGCTAAAATGTACTATACAAATTTTCTTTAAACTATAAGACACACAAAGTATATATTTCTGAAACTGAAAAATATCGGATCAAACACTCTTCGAACATATTTCGAACGCTCATTATTACGTATATTACCAAACCAATACATATAATATAATATATAAACCAAACCAATGAAAGGCGCAGAGACTAGAGAACATGGGGTCCCCGAGCTTGCGGTACGCTTCAGCATCGTTGGGAACACCAACTCCCTCCGCCTGTCCCAATGCCATCTCGAACGGTGAGACTGCTAACAAAAAATATCCATATATACATCAAGATAGTAATGCGATTTCTATTCCTGCAGCACCGACGTAATACACGGTGCTCCATAATCGCTCGAGATTCCATATAGTTGTTGAAATCTCTACGCATTTGGTAGATAAAACGTTGCGAGAAATCCTCTTGTCAAAGTAGTCACAGTTAGGTCTTCCAAACCTGATCGCTTGCATTTTTCCCGCTACTTCAGCGTTGTAACGGTACTTTTATTTCCGCCAACTTAGACATAATATAGTCTAAACTGTTCAATTCAGGACACGATGGCTCTTCCCGGGGATTCTGTTGAGACGATCCCGGATTTTTTGTGTCTTCACCATTGTAGATTTCATAATTTGTATAATTTACCTTCTTCAAGCATTGTTTTTTAAATTTCTGCCATTTTGAAGCTGCTGATAATCGCCGGATGAGTAAATCATTTATAGCTAAGAGCTATAGCTAAGATAAAGAGCGCACGTCAGCATTGCTTCAATCCGTAAATCGCGTCTGCGCTTTCGGCGACACTTTGAACTTTTGCGGCGAACTTCGTTAATCCAAGTTACTAACAGTTCAGTTTCACTTGGCTTGTCGGCGTCAGTTTTTGGAAGTCGCTTCTTTGTCCTCCCCATGCTTTCTCAACTATTTCACCTAATTATTGAATAAGTAAAAAGTATACCAACCTGTATCCGGCTCGTGTTTGTTGTAGAACAAAACAGAAGAGATTCACACAACCGCACACAAAGGATTTGAAACCACCGAGCAAAACACCCTCCTCACAGCACAGTCATAAGATGACTAAGGGAAGCCTACGCTGCGCGTCTAATGTCCGCTTTCTATACCCCCACCCCTGTCTTTATGACGTAGTCTTACGCGCGAAAATGGAAACTAGTTCCGTGTAATATCTTACGTTAACCTTACATTCTTAGAATTTTTGAAAAATACTTTAATCCAATTAATTTTTAAATATATGTGCGACAATTTTAATGCTAAATTTTACATATTTTGTACATTATATTAAAATTCTTCATTTACAGGAAATAATCAATAGCGTATGAAGATGTACTGCGGTTAATTCTAACCAACCGCGTGCCCCATTTTGTAAACGTCATTTCCGGTGCACGTATTATTTGGCACGTACATTAATGTTAATGCAAAAATCATTATTCCAATGATTTTAAGTTACATACATAATAAATAAAGTAGGCTGTAGACTATGAAATTCGTATGAAATAAGCAGAGAATAGTAGCTAAATAAATGTATATGTATATGGAACATAAATCTTGTAAAAATATTAATATATTAAATTACATTCAAATCAAATATATGAACAAGATCTATTGACTTTCAATTATTTTTTTGAAGCACTAGTATCAAATAAAATTGCGTCATTACGAACACAAAAACAATAACGTTGATATAAAAATGTCATCCTGAAACACAGTTTAACGTGATACAAGTGTATTATTTTAATTTAAGCAGAAAATATCTAATCATATTTAACAATTTTGAAAAACATACCTCTACTAAACTGTCATTATCTTTGCCTGTACCATCGGCAAGGCCCTGAACAGCAAGCAGTTCAGCAGTTGTTAAAAAACTAGCTAATTGTTCCCGAACCACATCTACTTCACCCTGATACATAAAATCAACCAATGCAGCCAAATCATCGAATTTTACATTACGAGATATTATAACAGGATGCTGACATGCATTTTCCTAAAATAGAATAAGTATCATTTATAAAATATATGTTAACAGTAATAAATTATTAAATTCATGATTTCACTCTACCTTAAGTAAATCTCTAAAATATGTATTACATGCAGATAATAGCATTTTGTGTGCTCTTATTCCTTTTTCCTTCGCAGCTTAAAGTTACGTCAACGAGATCTTCTTCTGTTCTCAGCGTATCAAAAGCACAAGTAATATGTTTTAAGTAATTATTCCACCTAAGAGAATACTGTTGAATCCGTAAAACAATTATATTAAATTTGCAATTTTGAATCTGAAAAACATTTGACTTCAATGAGTATATTTTGATTTTTACCTGCCGGAAAACTGATGGAACAAAAATTTGTTACAACTATCATGTACTTATGTAATTAAAACAAGACAAAACTTTTATAAATATAAAAATTGTCATAAATATTTTGACGCAACGCATTTGAACATTTTATGACTCATTGTATTAACATCACATTATTTCTCTTTTTGTGAATATAATAAAAGCAATAATATTTAATACATTTAATATTTAATATTTAATACATACATGTTTATATGCCTTTCACAATATGGCTTTCCCATAGAGCAGGAGGCTTATTATAAAATTCATGTCATAAATGTAATTTTCTTCAACTTCCTAAAGCAAAAATTATAAATGTCGACCCAGGAATACCCAACATATTGAAACACTTAAATAATACAAATTTCATATTTGGGTATTACATATTTCTAAGAATTTAACACTATCATGCTCATTACCATGCTTCAAATGACTTTATATGGAAATTATTTGCATGGTATGCCCATTTCCTTATCACCCTTTTTTTTTTCTTCCCCTTCTGCAGAAGAGTTAAGACTATTTGTATCCTCCCTATACTTGTCTATTATATATCATACATATTTTCACAAATAACAAAAAACAGCAAGGATAAATATAGCTTCAATGTATACAGTCATCACAATGAAATGTGAATCACCTTTTGCAGATCTAAAATATTAAACGTGAAACGATGATCTTAATTTAGAATAGATTATAGATACACAATCTGTTCGTTTCTTCCTTTCTTAGCAATCATCTGTTCCATCGTCAAGCAAGTATTTTCTTCAGTAGCCGGATGAAATGCTAATCTATATTGTATTATTGTTATCATTATAGTGCAAGTACTTTGAATTACTGAAATTGCAGAACCATTTCCTGTTATTGAATGCAAAACATACAGCACGAACACGTTTTCCATTATCATAAAACGCCATACAAATGTCTCATCCATTGTATTAAAGTGATAAGAGATAGACACAGCACCAGGCCTGTAGCTCATAATACAACAAGTTGCACCAGTTTCTCAAATTTCGCCAATTATATTTGTCGGAGATGAAAGAACACCGGAACCTTTGGAGTTTTGGATAATCCCGCAACATTGTAACCTAGAGTTTACTGTAGCTGTAATTAAACAATTGTAGTTATTCAATCCGATTGTAATTGTTCGAGAGTTGTGATAATGAGCTTGGGCTCGAGGCGACAGCCAGTCGCCGAACGTTGCCGTGGTCACGGGATGAACGCTTTGTCTAACAAAGGTAATGGAGTAATTCTATAGCTCTCCTTAAAAGAAATATTTCGGGCGGCACGCGACAGTAAACATTCCAACGGTCTCTGTCCCGTGGCTCGACACACGCACACCCTATTCTTTAAGCAAGGTGATTGCCAGATGTCGATGCGTCTCCGCAGTACATGTTCAGCTAGCCTGAGGGCCCGTCGTAAATCTTAGGATTTAGTTGACTAAAAGTCCTTCAAACAAACAATCTTTGTCCCAGCTACGGGAAGATAGTAGAGACCTATTTTTCAACAAACGGCGTCTCCCACTAGCAACTTTCCCACACTGTCCACACAGTGACATTCGGGCTGTCAGCGGCCCCTTATCTAGCCATTCGGTGTCTCAAACAACTGGCGGACGACGAGGGACATCGGTACCCACGAGCGGCGATGGTCTTACAGCGAGACTTCTACGTCGCCGATGTTCTCACAGGAGTTGATACAAAGGTCGAAGCACGATAATTGAGAACGGAGCTCACGGAATTGCTCAAACTAGCCGGCTTAAATATTCGAAAATGGGCATCGAACAACCGGGAACTGCTACGAGGACTTTCCGAGCAAGACATAAACGACAAGCTGCTACGAGGCGAATCGCAAACCTTCAAAACTTTGGAATTCCTTTGACGATTCGATCCTATATTCCGTCAAAGTTAATACTACCGCCCCTCGAATCACGAAGAGAACAATCAGCTCCGAAATCGCCAAGATCTACGACCCCCTTGGATTATTGGCACCAGTGATCGTTCGAGCTAAGATGCTGCTCCAACGACTCTGGATTTTAAAAATTGATTGGGACGAATCTCTTCCGACTGACGTGCACACGGAATGGAGCAAATATTATGCGCAGCTACCATTGTTGAATAACGCGAAGTTTCCACGTAAAACCATAATCAAGGCTGCAGCGGAAATTGAATTACACGGGTTCTGTGACGCTAGCGAAAGTTCGTATGGGGCATGCATTTTCCTTCGCACCATCACTCCGGATGGACATGTGTGGACACGACTCCTCACTGCAAAATCAAAGGTGGCTCCACTCAAATCACAAACCATTCCAAGGCTGGAACTGAGTGGAGCACTTCGTCTCGCATCATTGGCCGCTACAGTCCTTCAAGCCTTACCAAGCAACATTTCTCGGACTGTTTACTGGACTGATTCTACAATCGTACTTCATTGGATCAATACATCACCCCATACGCCGAAAACCTTTGTCGCTAATCGTGTGACAGAAATTCAGCAGAAGACTCACATCTCACATTGGCTTCACATTCCCACTGCCGATAACCCTGCAGATCTCATATCTCGAGGCCAATCACCCGAAGACTTCCTACGACCAACCATTTGGCAACATGGACCGGAATGGCTCCAACAACCAGAAAGACACTGGCCGACGTGGAACCCAGTACCATTAACTGAAATACCAGAGCAGAAGAAAGCGACATGTCTGTACGTGACTCCGGCTGACCACAGTCTACTGGAGAGATTTTCTTTTTGGCCCAAGCTGATTAGAATTGCCGCTCGTTGCCTCCGATGGAGACAAAAACAGGATCGAGGGAGACCTCTAACCACACATGATTTAACCAATGCGCATAACAAATTGGTCAAACTGTTACAACTCTGTTATTTTTCAGATGAAATCCGCACTCTCCGAATAGATCGAAATTCTGCAGTGAAGGGGAAGCTGCAACGACTCAATCCATTCCTGGACAAGGACGGGATGCTGCGAGTCGGAGGCCGACTCAGTCACTCACCAATGCCGTTCAGTCAGAAACACCCAATCATTCTACCCAAATCCTCAGTTACAGCACTCATAATCGAGCATGAACACCTCTTAAATCTCCACTCCGGAACTCAAGCTACTTTATATGCCTTAAGAAGATCCTATTGGCCTATCGACGGCCGTAGTCAAGTTTGGAGCACGCTGAAGAAGTGCGTCCGTTGCTGCCGAGCTAATCCACCTCCAGTGGATTACGTAATGGGCGACCTTCCAGCTGTACGGATAACGGAATCTCGACCATTTACCAACGTCGGAATCGATTACTGCGGACCGTTCTACATCAAAGAACGAGAGGATCGCAACCGACGCAAAATTAAGCTATATGTAGCAATATTTATGTAGTATCGTGAGTGAGAGGACTGGGAGTTGGCGGGTGAACCGCGTGAAATGTCGCGAGAGCCGAGGCGTTTGTTTTCCATCGCGTAGTTTTGGAAAGAGTAGGCCTACATGATCTTGGCCACGAGCGGTTGCCAAGGGACGGGGAAAAAGCGGAATCAACAAACGGAGTTTTTGCGAGTGGCGTTGCCGAGAGAGTGTTGATTGCATTTTGTAAAAAGTCGAGTCGTTATCTAATTATTTAGTTGTGCTGTTTTCTGTATGTTTGGTGTGAATAGTTCAGGTTGAACTACAATCGTCTTTTCTGTCAAATCAACATCTGTATCATCAATTCCTTGTAAATATATATATTATACCACGATATTACATTTATATGTCTTGCAGTCAAAGCAGTCCACATCGAGCTGGTCAGCGACCTCACTAGCGAGGCCTTCATTGCTGCTCTGCGAAGATTCATCGCTCGCCGAGGATTCCGTGTAACCATTTATTATGACAACGGTATCAACTTCGTTGGCGCCAACAACGAATTACGAGAGCTCCGAAACCTACTGCAATCCGACGATCATAAGGTAAAGGTTCAATCCTTTTTAGCCGACCGACGGATCGAATGGCGCTTCATTCCTCCCAACTCACCTCACTTCGGAGGGTTGTGGGAAGCTGCAGTGAAGTCCTTCAAACGACATTTCAGGCGTGTCGCAGGTAACGAGCTCTTAACATTCGAAAATTTAAATACACATATCATTGAAATCGAGTCCATTCTCAACTCCCGTCCGCTGACTCCAGTATCATCTGATCCAAACGATCTTCTTGTCCTCACTCCCGATCACTTCCTCATCGGAGATTCATTAACAAGTCTTCGAGAACGAGATTTCAGGGACACTCCATCTAATCGTCTCTCCAGCTGGCAACATATTCAAAAGGTCAAACAACAGTTCTGGCGCCGCTGGCATCGAGAATATCTGAATGAGCTGAACATCCGAACAAATGGAGCAAGGGCAGTCACGGCATACGACAGGGCACCATCGTCATTCTCAGAGAAGACAACGTTTCCCCAATGCAATGGCCATTGGGCAGAATCATCAAGGTCCACCCCGGCGCAGACGGCATCATACGGACGGCTACCGTTCGAACGGCAACGAACACCCTGGATCGGAGCATCAAGCGGATGGTACCACTACCGAGCAGAACGACTCCAGATGACTCCGAAACAAGCAACAGCACCGAAGTCTGACAAGAGATCCCCACAACGTCACACCATATTGCTTGATCGGTACCCTCTCAACGGGGGGAGTATGTTACGCCACGAGGCTTACCACAGGCTGTATTTTCTTACCGTCGCTCGCGGTCCTACAGTGTCGCAGGCAGATCGTCTTATCTGCCCGCCGGATCATATACAATGTATCGACGAGAGCCTAGTTATCGACGAGCAGCGAGCTCTAGAAACGTCGATTTTTGACCGTTACGTTTTCACACACAAGAAGAGGCATACGTAATCATAGGCGCGAGCGGTGGCGTGAACCGAGCATAGCGGGGGTCGTCTTCCAAATGAGACAAAGGAATAATCGAAAAGCGATCAGTTCCTTCTGACGACTCAAACGTGACACATCGACAAATCTGACGAGCAAACGAATTCATATAAAAATATCATAAAGTCGAGTCAACTTTCTGTAACATCTTCATCATATTATTGTAAAATATATCATTCTTGGTTAACCTGTTAATACAGTGTTACATTCATTAAACCACCTCTAATTGCCTTAACCGAAACAGCGGAACGACTATTTCGCGGCGTCGATTAACATAATCGTAGCGAGAATTTACGCCTCTCGCTGACGCGTTTTCCTAGCGACCGCGTCTCTCCGCGAACGATCGTAACAATATAAAATTGTTACCTTTATCCAAAGCATACCACCTCTCTTCCCCTCTTTAAAAATATGAACTTTTTCATCTTAATGTCTCCCAAAAACGGATTTAGCAGAAAGTATACAACATCTATAACGATCCAATTAGAAACTACCGGAGCATGTGTATTTTAAGCGGACCTTTAAACGTCGATTAAACGCGTTCTCTATCCAAGCCTGGCTGAAACATAATTACTCACAGCCCCAGTAACCCACCTCTAAGTCATTCTAATCAACGTACCATGTAAACACGAATCCAACGCGTTCCAGGAATAGAATCAACTGCCTGTAGTTGTTTAGCTGTACACGACGAGTATAATTATTTCGGGTATTCCTGCAGTACAAAAGAGACACCCTAACGACGATATTTCAACACAAACATATTTAAAACAATAGGTATTGTTGAAAATTGTGGGTCTTTGAAGCCGAAATAATGTTATAGCATCCCTTTGTCTTTTCCTAGGCCCACCACGCACGTGTTCCGCAGACGCTCGTTGACAGGGTCATGTAGGCCTTTTCTACAAAACTATACAGTTGAAAAGACCGACGACACATTGATGGACCCGACGGCGCCTCGGCTCTCGCGACACTGTTCATGGTTAATTCGATGTTTCTTAGGCCCTTTTCCCCGATACTACATATATTGTTAGCTGTTACATGATATCACGGTGGAAATCTAACTCTGATCTCCATTTTAAAATCGTTGTGTAAAAAATCGTGGCAAACAATAATTTTTCTATTTTTCTTCTTTAATATTCAAGTTTTATCGCTTAATTACCACGTTTAAATTACGTTTGTCTGACTTTATCGAGTTCCGAAACAAGGAAGATATATTTTGAAGTGGAATGTCATTCACGATACGCGTGAATGCGATTTTCTTTGATGATAGTCTCTTAGGTGAAACCGGCGAATAATTTTCGTTAAAATTCTATACAATAAAATACGAGACAGCAAACGATTAATCCGCAGAAAATATAAAATAGTAGCTCCGGTATAATCAGCCAAATTCGAGTATGCTGTGCGAATTTTCAAACTCTGTTTCCTCGACAACAATAGGACAAATTCCACTCTGGATTTTCCATTTATCTTCTCTCTCCTTTCCACTTGTATCGCCAGTTCAGCGACACTCTGTATATTTCGAGCGACATTCCTTCACCGTTAGGAATGACAGCTATTTGTTGTATTGTTACGTTTTGTTTGGTTGTGTTGCCGTTAATTTTTGAATTTAGATTAAATTGTAGCGTTGTCTGATGTTTAATGCAATTAAACTCCACGTTTCGGCTAACCTGCTACGCGCAGGAGTACTGGCAAGGGAGAGGATTAAAGTTGGTGAAAATAAATGTTCGCTTAATCATATTATGTTATTAGACAGATATTCTTCATAACAATTGTTTATTCTAATTCTAATTGGATATTGACAGAATTGTCGTTGAGATTTCGAATACTCGAAGTTACAATCGTTCGCAATACGTTTTCACTCTTAATAATTACAAGGTTTTAATTTGATTGATTCTCAATAATATACAAATACAAACACGTCGATTAACAAGACTAACAAGAACTGGGAACTAATGAAACAAAGAACTAAAAGCTAAAGAACTAAAGGACTAAAGAACTTAAGAACCGAGAGCAAAAAACTATGAGCTAAAGGAACTGTTTCGACCGTTCGCGGAGAGACGCGATCGCGAGATTGCACGTCAACGAGAGTTGTAAGTTCCCGTTACGATTAAATAATCGACGCCACGAACTGATCGATTCCCTTATTTCGATTATGATAATAAGGGTAGTTAAATGAAGTTCTACAGAATTAACACGAATAAATTAATGTTTATTTCAACACTTAGATTACACTGGTGAGTCGAGAGGTATAATTAACAACTTATCGCACGACGATGAAAGAGATATACAGAGTAGAGCTCTTAGACTTGAATTAGTGTACTAGTGGACGTAGTAATAGAATGAGATTGACTTGACTTTTCCGAGGTCGTAGGAGCAGTGAGGTACAGTAACGATGCCGTGGCGGAGGAAAACTCAGGATGGGTGTGTCTAGCGCACGGAATCATCGGATTTGTTGGTGACGATTTTGGCTAATAGAGTGAGGGAAATAGGCTTCGTTGTTAATTGGTTAACACGAGGGTTGGTGGACTAGGAAGGGTCTTAGCCGCCCTCGAGAGAAAGTGGCTAGTGGGAGGAAAGTTGCATCATACGTGAGAAAAACTAACTTTCCCTTGTCAAGCCGTAGTAGACAATGGTCTTTAGAAATGCTACGGAAAACAGATGTGTGTTCGGTTTGAAGGACCTCGACTAGGAAATTCCTGTGATTTATGGAGGGTACTTGAGGCTATTGAGGGTACGCGGTAAGTATTCGGAGACATGTGGCTGCCATCTTGCCCGCGGTGTGTGGCCTGGGCTAGGTAGTGTTACGCGACGTAACATACTCCCCCCGTTGAGAGGGTACCGATCAAAATTAACGAGGTGTGATTAAAGTTATGTAAAGTGTGTCCCATCTTATTTCGTCTCGGTGGTTGGTTGTTCGGGTTTCTCGGGATCGGGTTGAATTGGCAGTGGGACGAGCCTTTTGACGGCCCGATCCAAAACGCTCTTTGCCGTCTGAATTGTAGCTGTCCGGATGACACCATCGGCGCCTGGATGAACCTTGATAACTCGACCCAGAGGCCAATGCATGGAGGGTACGTTGTCCTCTCTGAGTATGACGATTGTGCCCTCTTGGATGCTGTGTCCACCCTTGTTCCATTTATTGCGGTTGGTTAACTCGTTCAAATACTCCTTGTGCCAGCGGTTCCAAAAATTCTGTTTAAGCTGTTGGATATGCTGCCATCTGGAGAGTCGGTTTGATGGAATGTCCCTGAAATCTCGATCACGTAAGCACATTAATGACTCGCCAATGAGGAAATGTCCGGGAGTGAGGACTAGGAGATCATTTGGATCGGTGGAGATGGGAGTTAGCGGGCGTGAATTGAGGACTGCCTCTATTTCTATAATGAGAGTGTTCAATTGTTCGGAAGTGAGTAACTCGTTGCCGACTACACGTCTAAGGTGGCGTTTAAATGACTTGACCGCTGCTTCCCATAGCCCGCCGAAGTGCGGGGAATAAGGGGGGATGAAGCGCCATTCGATTTGTTTGTCGGCTAAAAATGCGGTTACTTTTTCCTTGTGGTCGTCTGATTGTAATAAATGATGAAGCTCTCGTAACTCGTTGTTTGCCCCGATGAAGTTGGTGCCGTTATCAGAATGGATGGTGGAGCAATACCCTCGTCGAGCGATGAATCTACGAAGAGCGGCGATGAAGGCTTCGCTAGTGAGATCGTCAACGAGCTCGATGTGTACAGCTTTAATTGCTAGACATACGAAGATGGCTACGTATACTTTTATCTGACGGCGGTTTCGATCTCGTTTTTCTTTGATATGGAACGGCCCACAGTAATCGACGCCGACGTTAGTGAATGGGCGAGATTCCGTTACTCGCGCCTCTGGCAGATTACCCATTACGTATTCTACCGGTGGTGGTTGAGCGCGGCAGCAGCGAACACAGCCTTTGATCGCCTGCCATACTTGACTTCGACCGTCGACCGGCCAGTACCGTCGTCTTACTGCGTATAACGTAGCCTGCGTTCCGGAGTGCAGGTGGATCTTGTGCTCGTGTTCTATGATACGTGTTGTAACAGATGACTTAGGTAATATTATGGGGTGTTTCTGGGCGAAGGTCATCGACGAATGACTGAGTCGACCCCCGACTCGCAATATTCCTTCTTTGTCTATGAACGGTTTCAGTCGCGTGAGCTTACCCTTTATCGCCGCGTTCCGATCTTTTTGAAGCGTACGAATTTCCTCGGAGAAATAGATGCTTTGCAACAATTTTATGAGCTTATCGTGCGTTATGCGTAATTCGGTAACGGTTAGGGGTGCCGCTCGGTTCTTTTTCTGTTTCCAACGGAGGCAGCGAGCTATAATTCGTATCGACTTGGGCCAGGATGAATATCTGTGCAACAAACTGTAATCGGCGGGGTTTGCGGACAGACAAATCGCCCTTTTCTGCTCCGGTACTTCAATTTGCGGTGTTAGCGTCCATGCCGGCCAGTAATCTTCCGACTGGTAGAGCCATGCAGGACCGTGCTGCCAGATGGTTGGACGCAGAAACTCTTCGGGTGTTTGGCCGCGTGATATTAAATCCGCGGGATTGTCGTTAGTAGGAACGTGGCGCCAATCGCGGATGGTGGTTTTCGTTTGAATTTCGGAGACTCTGTTAGCGACGAATGTTTTAAGGGTGTGAGGTGAGGTATTAAGCCAATGGAGGACGATAGTGGAATCGGTCCAATAGATAGTTCTAGTCGTTTTGTGTAATAGGGCTTGTTGTACTGTCGATATTAGGGATGTAAGAAGAAGTGCTCCGCTCAGCTCGAGTCGAGGAATGGTCTGGTACTTGAGCGGGGCGACTTTCGATTTTGCGGTTAAAAGTTGGGTCCAAACCTGGCCGTTGGTGTTAAGGGTCCGGAGATAAACACAGGCTCCGTAAGCCTTTTCACTGGCATCGCAGAAACCATGCAATTCAATTTCTGTTGCGGACTTGATTATTGCCTTTCGTTGGAATCTGATGTTGTTTAATAAGGGTAATTGGGCGTAATACCTGTCCCACTCTGTATGTAAATCGATTGGAAGTGATTCATCCCAATCGATTTTCGACGACCATATTCGTTGAAGCAGCATCTTGGCCCGAACAATCACTGGCGCGAGCAGGCCGAGCGGATCGTAAATTTTTGCGACTTCCGAACTGATGATTCGTTTCGTAACTCGAGAGGGGGTGGGTTTGACTTCGACCGAGTAAAGAATGGAGTCGTCGGATGAATTCCAAAATACCCCCAACGTCTTCAAAGTTTGCGGGTCTCCCAAAAAGTGTTGGTGATTTGTTTCTTCTGAGGAAAGTCCGTGTAACAAGCCGTTGTCGTTCGATGCCCATTTTCGTATGTTTAAACCGGCCAATTGAAGTAAATTGGTGAGTTCTGTTCTAAGCGTGAGGGCTTCGTCCTTTGTGTCAGCTCCGGTGAGAGCATCGTCGACGTAGAAATCACGCTGCAGTACCTGCGCTGCACGTGGAAATCGATGTCCTTCATCCTCTGCCAGTTGCTTGAGACACCGAATGGCTAGATACGGGGCTGCGGATAAACCGAACGTTACTGTGTTAAGCTGATACGTTTCTGTTTCTCCACTTGCGTTGCGCCATAATATCCTTTGATATTTCCGATCCTCTGGTCGTACGAGGAATTGCCGATACATTTTCTCGATGTCGCCAGTGAGTACGTATTGATGCGAGCGGAATCTAATTAGTATGCAAAATAGATCTTCCTGTAACTTGGGTCCAATGTGAAGCGTGTCGTTTAAGGATATTCCGGTAGTGCTTGGTGCCGATCCGTCGAAAACTACCCGGAGTTTGGTAGTTTGACTCGATGCTTTGATCACGCCATGATGGGGTAAATAATATCCGTTGTCGTCGGAGGAGTTGACATTGACCTTCGTCATGTGTCCCAATGCCACGTACTCCTGTATTACCGCTCGATATTCTGATTCGAAGCGTTTATCGTGCTGGAATCGGCGATTGAGCGAGGCGAGTCGTTTAATTGCCAGCGTTTTCGAGGATCCAAGTGACTGACGCTGATCGTTGAATGGTAGAGCGACGATGTATCGTCCTTCGATGGTGCGTCGGGTGTGGGCTTGGAAGTGTTCTTCGCATCGTCGATCTGCTTCTGAGATATGTTTAATGGAGGGTCCTTCATCGATTTCCCAAAACCGCGCGAGGTCTGCTTGTAGAGTCGTTGTGGATGTGTGAAATGTGTTTGTCGCGGTTTGGGAAGTTGGGCTCCCCCGATTACCCATCCGAATCGTGTTTTTGCAGACGCAGTTCAGGCTCGTCTGGCTGCGTTAGGTTGATTTGTCCCACACACATCGACGCGAGTGTTGGACCTGAGCTTAGTAGCACATCGATCGGAGCTGGTAAATGAAATCGTGGATCGGCCAATTTGAGATTTTTGGTATCTCAAGTGTCGAACGATCGATGGGTTCGCTGGGAATTGAGGTTGATATGGTCGGAAATGACCAGGAACGTTAATGTCCGTGTGTATGTGCCGTCAGTGGAAGTGATCGTGGCCGTGATGTGTCGCTTAGAGGTCGTCGTCAAGGTATCTAGAGCTCCGATTGGGACCGAACATTTGTTTTGCCTTATCTTTAGCGATTTTGCTAATTCCTCGGTAATGAAATTCATACTAGCTCCGGTGTCGAGCAACGCTCGACAACGGATTGGTTGTTGTTTATCATTCAAAACGGTAATCTGTGCGGTGATGACTAGACCATTGGATGGTAATTCGGATGATACTGGTGTGGGATGCTCGGTCGTCAACGGAGTCGTCGGTTGTCGGCGTCATTGGGTTATGTGTTCGTCTGTCACTGGGAGGTGGACTTGGAGACGCGGCCGTTCGTGGTGTTTCCGATCTGTGGTCCGTTGGGATGGATTTTTGCGACGAATAGGTGATGCGTAGGGTAGCGAGGAAGGTGTTGTGGGTCGGCTGTTTGATGGGGAGGATTTCGGGCTGGGCGTGCTGGAACGAGACCCTGAATGGCGTTTTGTCCTGTGCAGCATTGTATGATGTCGTTCTCCGCATACGCGACATGACCCTGCGAAACAATGTTTCGTTGTGTGCCCTTTCCCGAGGCAGTTGAGGCATAGTGATGCTCTTTTGACCTCCCGAATGCGCTCGCGAAGGGATTTGGCTTTGAAGGTGTCACATCTCCGAATGGGATGTGGTCCTTGACAGGTGGGGCACGTTGGAGTGACCTGTGTCGTCGTAAATGCATGCCCTCGTGGTGCGCGTTGACGGACCGGAGTGGTTTGCTCCGGTGATTCTCTTGTTTGTTTGACCGTGGTGATCGGTCTGGAGCTTCGTGCTAATTTCTCTAGGAAGTTTAGCAAATGAATGTATGGAGGCACCTCGTTATTAGGAAGCGTCATTTCCCATTGTTTGTGTATACTTAGTGGTAATTTTGAGAGGATGAGGCTGTTAAGCATAGCACTGGTATCGGGGTAGGATTCTCCTAATTTGTTCAATGCATATATATGTTGTTTGAATGTGTGGACTAAGCGCTTTACTTCCGTTGGAGATTCTTTGGTTAGTCTTGGATAATCAATCATTGCCAGGCAGTGACTGAAAGCTGTGTGTCGTGGACATTCGAAGGTTTCCTTGAGAACGGCTATAGCCTGACTGTAGTTTACATTACAAAGGGGTAACGCGTTTAAACAATCCGCTGCTTCTCCTTGCAGGGCGGACTGCAGGTACTGGAATTTCTGTACGTCCGTGAGACTGGGATTTTTGTCGATTGTGGAAGAAAAGGTATCATAAAACGTGTTCCATTTCTCTAAGCTTCCGTCAAAGGTGGGGAGCCGAAGATCTGGTAATTTAATGCCTATCGGATTTAGACCCGTGGGTGATGCACAGGTTGGAAAGCTGATGGATGCCGACGGCGACGCCGCTTGCGAGTTCGTCAGAAGATTTTGTAACCTTACGTCTACCGCGACGTACCGATCTCTTATTTCAAAGCCGCGCGTTTGCTCCTCCTCGTCTAATACTTCCAAATCGGCTTGGATCGATTCGAACTGACTCGTAGCTTCGGTCAGTTGTTTCTGGTAGTTCATTAATAAGGCGGTTTGCTGACGCCCGGATTGTTCATATTCGTCCAGTCGGTTCGATATGTATGTGAGTCGGCCGCTACAATAGCCTCGTCTCCGACGCAGGGAGATGAGTTGATCTTCGCTTGTCATTGTCGCCGAGGATGGGAGATGATCGAAATAAGGAACGAGCTTACCTTACTATCGTGCGGTGTGAGATCGCGTGTATGCTTGGCGAGGAGCGCCTTGTTCCTTCCCGACGGCCCCTCGTTCGGTTGTATCACTCGTGAGATTCGTTGCGTTGTTGACTGTCCAGCTACGGCGGGAGGCTGTGTGTTGCGTTCCCTTGCCAATGGGGTGTGCTTCTTCGAAGATGACGCACCTGATGTCACTGGTTTTGACGTAGTCACGTGGCACTGTGTGGTCACTGGTAAGTGCACTCTTCACTGGCACGTGATCCGGCTCGAAGGACCAAAATGTTTCGACCGTTCGCGGAGAGACGCGATCGCGAGATTGCACGTCAACGAGAGTTGTAAGTTCCCGTTACGATTAAATAATCGACGCCACGAACTGATCGATTCCCTTATTTCGATTATGATAATAAGGGTAGTTAAATGAAATTCTACAGAATTAACACGAATAAATTAATGTTTATTTCAACACTTAGATTACACTGTTGAGTCGAGAGGTATAATTAACAACTTATCGCACGACGATGAAAGAGATATACAGAGTAGAGCTCTTAGACTTGATTTAGTGTACTAGTGGACGTAGTAATAGAATAAGATTGACTTGACTTTTCCGAGATCGTAGGAGCAGTGAGGTACAGTAACGATGCCGTGGCGGAGGAAAACTCAGGATGGGTGTGTCTAGCGCACGGAATCATCGGATTTGTTGGTGACGATTTTGGCTAATAGAGTGAGGGAAATAGGCTTCGTTGTTAATTGGTTAACACGAGGGTTGGTGGACTAGGAAGGGTCTTAGCCGCCCTCGAGAGAAAGTGGCTAGTGGGAGGAAAGTTGCATCATACGTGAGAAAAACTAACTTTCCCTTGTCAAGCCGTAGTAGACAATGGTCTTTAGAAATGCTACGGAAAACAGATGTGTGTTCGGTTTGAAGGACCTCGACTAGGAAATTCCTGTGATTTATGGAGGGTACTTGAGGCTATTGAGGGTACGCGGTAAGTATTCGGAGACATGTGGCTGCCATCTTGCCCGCGGTGTGTGGCCCTGGCTAGGTAGTGTTACGCGACGTAACATACCCCCCGTTGAGAGGGTACCGATCAAAATTAACGAGGTGTGATTAAAGTTATGTAAAGTGTCTCCCATCTTATTTCGTCTCGGTGGTTGGTTGTTCGGGTTTCGGGATCGGGTTGAATTGGCAGTGGGACGAGCCTTTTGACGGCCCGATCCAAAACGCTCTTTGCCGTCTGAATTGTAGCTGTCCGGATGACACCATCGGCGCCTGGATGAACCTTGATAACTCGACCCAGAGGCCAATGCATGGAGGGTACGTTGTCCTCTCTGAGTATGACGATTGTGCCCTCTTGGATGCTGTGTCCACCCTTGTTCCATTTATTGCGGTTGGTTAACTCGTTCAAATACTCCTTGTGCCAGCGGTTCCAAAAATTCTGTTTAAGCTGTTGGATATGCTGCCATCTGGAGAGTCGGTTTGATGGAATGTCCCTGAAATCTCGATCACGTAAGCACATTAATGACTCGCCAATGAGGAAATGTCCGGGAGTGAGGACTAGGAGATCATTTGGATCGGTGGAGATGGGAGTTAGCGGGCGTGAATTGAGGACTGCCTCTATTTCTATAATGAGAGTGTTCAATTGTTCGGAAGTGAGTAACTCGTTGCCGACTACACGTCTAAGGTGGCGTTTAAATGACTTGACCGCTGCTTCCCATAGCCCGCCGAAGTGCGGGGAATAAGGGGGATGAAGCGCCATTCGATTTGTTTGTCGGCTAAAAATGCGGTTACTTTTTCCTTGTGGTCGTCTGATTGTAATAAATGATGAAGCTCTCGTAACTCGTTGTTTGCCCCGATGAAGTTGGTGCCGTTATCAGAATGGATGGTGGAGCAATACCCTCGTCGAGCGATGAATCTACGAAGAGCGGCGATGAAGGCTTCGCTAGTGAGATCGTCAACGAGCTCGATGTGTACAGCTTTAATTGCTAGACATACGAAGATGGCTACGTATACTTTTATCTGACGGCGGTTTCGATCTCGTTTTTCTTTGATATGGAACGGCCCACAGTAATCGACGCCGACGTTAGTGAATGGGCGAGATTCCGTTACTCGCGCCTCTGGCAGATTACCCATTACGTATTCTACCGGTGGTGGTTGAGCGCGGCAGCAGCGAACACAGCCTTTGATCGCCTGCCATACTTGACTTCGACCGTCGACCGGCCAGTACCGTCGTCTTACTGCGTATAACGTAGCCTGCGTTCCGGAGTGCAGGTGGATCTTGTGCTCGTGTTCTATGATACGTGTTGTAACAGATGACTTAGGTAATATTATGGGGTGTTTCTGGGCGAAGGTCATCGACGAATGACTGAGTCGACCCCCGACTCGCAATATTCCTTCTTTGTCTATGAACGGTTTCAGTCGCGTGAGCTTACCCTTTATCGCCGCGTTCCGATCTTTTTGAAGCGTACGAATTTCCTCGGAGAAATAGATGCTTTGCAACAATTTTATGAGCTTATCGTGCGTTATGCGTAATTCGGTAACGGTTAGGGGTGCCGCTCGGTTCTTTTCTGTTTCCAACGGAGGCAGCGAGCTATAATTCGTATCGACTTGGGCCAGGATGAATATCTGTGCAACAAACTGTAATCGGCGGGGTTTGCGGACAGACAAATCGCCCTTTTCTGCTCCGGTACTTCAATTTGCGGTGTTAGCGTCCATGCCGGCCAGTAATCTTCCGACTGGTAGAGCCATGCAGGACCGTGCTGCCAGATGGTTGGACGCAGAAACTCTTCGGGTGTTTGGCCGCGTGATATTAAGTCCGCGGGATTGTCGTTAGTAGGAACGTGGCGCCAATCGCGGATGGTGGTTTTCGTTTGAATTTCGGAGACTCTGTTAGCGACGAATGTTTTAAGGGTGTGAGGTGATGTATTGAGCCAATGGAGGACGATAGTGGAATCGGTCCAATAGATAGTTCTAGTCGTTTTGTGTGATAGGGCTTGTTGTACTGTCGATATTAGGGATGTAAGAAGAAGTGCTCCGCTCAGCTCGAGTCGAGGAATGGTCTGGTACTTGAGCGGGGCGACTTTCGATTTTGCGGTTAAAAGTTGGGTCCAAACCTGGCCGTTGGTGTTAAGGGTCCGGAGATAAACACAGGCTCCGTAAGCCTTTTCACTGGCATCGCAGAAACCATGCAATTCAATTTCTGTTGCGGACTTGATTATTGCCTTTCGTTGGAATCTGATGTTGTTTAATAAGGGTAATTGGGCGTAGTACCTGTCCCACTCTGTATGTAAATCGATTGGAAGTGATTCATCCCAATCGATTTTCGACGACCATATTCGTTGAAGCAGCATCTTGGCCCGAACAATCACTGGCGCGAGCAGGCCGAGCGGATCGTAAATTTTTGCGACTTCCGAACTGATGATTCGTTTCGTAACTCGAGAGGGGTGGGTTTGACTTCGACCGAGTAAAGAATGGAGTCGTCGGATGAATTCCAAAATACCCCCAACGTCTTCAAAGTTTGCGGGTCTCCCAAAAGTGTTGGTGATTTGTTTCTTCTGAGGAAAGTCCGTGTAACAAGCCGTTGTCGTTCGATGCCCATTTTCGTATGTTTAAACCGGCCAATTGAAGTAAATTGGTGAGTTCTGTTCTAAGCGTGAGGGCTTCGTCCTTTGTGTCAGCTCCGGTGAGAGCATCGTCGACGTAGAAATCACGCTGCAGTACCTGCGCTGCACGTGGAAATCGATGTCCTTCATCCTCTGCCAGTTGCTTGAGACACCGAATGGCTAGATACGGGGCTGCGGATAAACCGAACGTTACTGTGTTAAGCTGATACGTTTCTGTTTCTCCACTTGCGTTGCGCCATAATATCCTTTGATATTTCCGATCCTCTGGTCGTACGAGGAATTGCCGATACATTTTCTCGATGTCGCCAGTGAGTACGTATTGATGCGAGCGGAATCTAATTAGTATGCAAAATAGATCTTCCTGTAACTTGGGTCCAATGTGAAGCGTGTCGTTTAAGGATATTCCGGTAGTGCTTGGTGCCGATCCGTCGAAAACTACCCGGAGTTTGGTAGTTTGACTCGATGCTTTGATCACGCCATGATGGGGTAAATAATATCCGTTGTCGTCGGAGGAGTTGACATTGACCTTCGTCATGTGTCCCAATGCCACGTACTCCTGTATTACCGCTCGATATTCTGATTCGAAGCGTTTATCGTGCTGGAATCGGCGATTGAGCGAGGCGAGTCGTTTAATTGCCAGCGTTTTCGAGGATCCAAGTGACTGACGCTGATCGTTGAATGGTAGAGCGACGATGTATCGTCCTTCGATGGTGCGTCGGGTGTGGGCTTGGAAGTGTTCTTCGCATCGTCGATCTGCTTCTGAGATATGTTTAATGGAGGGTCCTTCATCGATTTCCCAAAACCGCGCGAGGTCTGCTTGTAGAGTCGTTGTGGATGTGTGAAATGTGTTTGTCGCGGTTTGGGAAGTTGGGCTCCCCCCGATTACCCATCCGAATCGTGTTTTTTGCAGACGCAGTTCAGGCTCGTCTGGCTGCGTTAGGTTGATTTGTCCCACACACATCGACGCGAGTGTTGGACCTGAGCTTAGTAGCACATCGATCGGAGCTGGTAAATGAAATCGTGGATCGGCCAATTTGAGATTTTTGGTATCTCAAGTGTCGAACGATCGATGGGTTCGCTGGGAATTGAGGTTGATATGGTCGGAATGACCAGGAACGTTAATGTCCGTGTGTATGTGCCGTCAGTGGAAGTGATCGTGGCCGTGATGTGTCGCTTAGAGGTCGTCGTCAAGGTATCTAGAGCTCCGATTGGGACCGAACATTTGTTTTGCCTTATCTTTAGCGATTTTGCTAATTCCTCGGTAATGAAATTCATACTAGCTCCGGTGTCGAGCAACGCTCGACAACGGATTGGTTGTTGTTTATCATTCAAAACGGTAATCTGTGCGGTGATGACTAGACCATTGGATGGTAATTCGGATGATACTGGTGTGGGATGCTCGGTCGTCAACGGAGTCGTCGGTCGTCGGCGTCATTGGGTATGTGTTCGTCTGTCACTGGGAGGTGGACTTGGAGACGCGGTCGTTCGTGGTGTTTCCGATCTGTGGTCCGTTGGATGATTTTTGCGACGAATAGGTGATGCGTAGGGTAGCGAGGAAGGTGTTGTGGGTCGGCTGTTTGATGGGGAGGATTTCGGGCTGGGCGTGCTGGAACGAGACCCTGAATGGCGTTTTGTCCTGTGCAGCATTGTATGATGTCGTTCTCCGCATACGCGACATGACCCTGCGAAACAATGTTTCGTTGTGTGCCCTTTCCCGAGGCAGTTGAGGCATAGTGATGCTCTTTTGACCTCCCGAATGCGCTCGCGAAGGGATTTGGCCTTGAAGGTGTCACATCTCCGAATGGGATGTGGTCCTTGACAGGTGGGGCATGTTGGAGTGACCTGTGTCGTCGTAAATGCATGCCCTCGTGGTGCGCGTTGACGGACCGGAGTGGTTTGCTCCGGTGATTCTCTTGTTTGTTTGACCGTGGTGATCGGTCTGGAGCTTCGTGCTAATTTCTCTAGGAAGTTTAGCAAATGAATGTATGGAGGCACCTCGTTATTAGGAAGCGTCATTTCCCATTGTTTGTGTATACTTAGTGGTAATTTTGAGAGGATGAGGCTGTTAAGCATAGCACTGGTATCGGGGGTAGGATTCTCCTAATTTGTTCAATGCATATATATGTTGTTTGAATGTGTGGACTAAGCGCTTTACTTCCGTTGGAGATTCTTTGGTTAGTCTTGGATAATCAATCATTGCCAGGCAGTGACTGAAAGCTGTGTGTCGTGGACATTCGAAGGTTTCCTTGAGAACGGCTATAGCCTGACTGTAGTTTACATTACAAAGGGGTAACGCGTTTAAACAATCCGCTGCTTCTCCTTGCAGGGCGGACTGCAGGTACTGGAATTTCTGTACGTCCGTGAGACTGGGATTTTTGTCGATTGTGGAAGAAAAGGTATCATAAAACGTGTTCCATTTCTCTAAGCTTCCGTCAAAAGTGGGGAGCCGAAGATCTGGTAATTTAATGCCTATCGGATTTAGACCCGCGGGTGATACACAGGTTGGAAAGCTGATGGATGCCGACGGCGACGCCGCTTGCGAGTTCGTCAGAAGATTTTGTAACCTTACGTCTACCGCGACGTACCGATCTCTTATTTCAAAGCCGCGCGTTTGCTCCTCCTCGTCTAATACTTCCAAATCGGCTTGATCGATTCGAACTGACTCGTAGCTTCGGTCAGTTGTTTCTGGTAGTTCATTAATAAGGCGGTTTGCTGACGCCCGGATTGTTCATATTCGTCCAGTCGGTTCGATATGTATGTGAGTCGGCCGCTACAATAGCCTCGTCTCCGACGCAGGGAGATGAGTTGATCTTCGCTTGTCATTGTCGCCGAGGATGGGAGATGATCGAAATAAGGAACGAGCTTACCTTACTGTCGTGCGGTGTGAGATCGCGTGTATGCTTGGCGAGGAGCGCCTTGTTCCTTCCCGACGGCCCCTCGTTCGGTTGTATCACTCGTGAGATTCGTTGCGTTGTTGACTGTCCAGCTACGGCGGGAGGCTGTGTGTTGCGTTCCCTTGCCAATGGGGTGTGCTTCTTCGAAGATGACGCACCTGATGTCACTGGTTTTGACGTAGTCACGTGGCACTGTGTGGTCACTGGTAAGTGCACTCTTCACTGGCACGTGATCCGGCTCGAAGGACCAAAATGTTTCGACCGTTCGCGGAGAGACGCGATCGCGAGATTGCACGTCAACGAGAGTTGTAAGTTCCCGTTACGATTAAATAATCGACGCCACGAACTGATCGATTCCCTTATTTCGATTATGATAATAAGGGTAGTTAAATGAAGTTCTACAGAATTAACACGAATAAATTAATGTTTATTTCAACACTTAGATTACACTGGTGAGTCGAGAGGTATAATTAACAACTTATCGCACGACGATGAAAGAGATATACAGAGTAGAGCTCTTAGACTTGAATTAGTGTACTAGTGGACGTAGTAATAGAATGAGATTGACTTGACTTTTCCGAGGTCGTAGGAGCAGTGAGGTACAGTAACGATGCCGTGGCGGAGGAAAACTCAGGATGGGTGTGTCTAGCGCACGGAATCATCGGATTTGTTGGTGACGATTTTGGCTAATAGAGTGAGGGAAATAGGCTTCTGTTGTTAATTGGTTAACACGAGGGTTGGTGGACTAGGAAGGGTCTTAGCCGCCCTCGAGAGAAAGTGAAAAAAGGGAAAAAAAAAAAAAAAAAAAAAAAAAAAAAAAAAGGAAGGAAAAAAAAAAAAAAAAAAAAAAAAAAAAAAAAAAAAAAAAAAAAAAAAAAAAAAAAAGGGGAGGAAAAAAAAAAAAAAAAAAACCGCGGGGGGGGGGGGGGGGGGGGGGGGAAGAGAAAGAAAAAAAAAAAAAAAAAAAAAAAAAAAAAAAAAAAAAAAAAAAATTGAGAAATTAGGAGCTAAAGGAATTGAGAATTAATCGCTATGAACAAAGAAATTACTTGCAAGAATTGGGGAACTGATCGCCAAGAACCAAGGAATTAATCACCAAGAACTGAGGAACTAATCACACAAAACTGAGGAATTAACTACTCTGAACTAAGGAATAATTTCTCTCTCTTCTATGTCGCTACGCTTATTTATATGTCGGAGATGAAAGGAAAATCGGAGCCTTCCCTTTGTAATTTTGGGAAAGTCTTCTAATGCTTTAGCCTGGATTTTATCATAGCTGTAATTAAGCAATTGTTGTCATTCAATCTGATTGTAATTCTTCGATATTTGTGATAGCGAAAGTGGGTTCGAGGTGACAACTGGTCGCCGAACGTAGCCGCGGTCACGGGATAAACGTTTTGCCTGACGAAGGCGTGGATCGGTTGTATAGTTCTCACTAGAAATCACATAGAATTGTACTTTGAAGATGTCGAAATAATGGGACACACGTTGTATTAGGAATCAAACTCCAGACAGAAATTGCCTAGCAACGGCGTTTGGATCTTTCTCGATGCTTCCAAAGAGTATACAACAAACCCTTGGCAGAAACTGCCTAGCAACGGCGATTGGAACCTTCTCGATGCTTCCAGCGAGCATATAACAAACAAAATGCAGTCGTACAGCGAGAAAGATTTTGATCAGATATTCATTCTTGTGATCGCCTTGGAAAGTGTTACATCGAGCAATTTACCGAGTGTCTCAGCAATCGTATTTTTTTGTGTTTGAAATTATTCTAAGCACAGTAAATAGTTATCCCGTTGACCGTGGATTCGTTAGAACCCAGGGACATTGTTAATAGTGTTAATTAAATTCATTATTCGTTAAACTTGTTACTCGTAAAACCTATTATTCGTTACTCTTATTATTCGTTAAACTTATTATTCTTTAATTTAATCATTAATTAAACTTATCGTTTGTTAATCTTATTATTCATTAAACTCAATATTCATAATATTTTGTAAAATCTTGTATATACGCGTAAATGTAATCTCTGTTTCGTAAAACGATGGCTAATTCAAACGAAGAATCGCTACGCGCCTTAAATTTTAATGATAAAACCCGACTTATATTTAGGTCTACCGTGGAGAGGTCGTCATGTGACGGGTTATTCCGTGGGGGTTGTGAGGCTCGAATTTGGTTTTTATACAAATTGTTAAGGTTTATTTAAATTTCAAATTGGAACGCTCATTCGCGCTATTGGTAGTTTTAGTCTACATTACGGCGCGTGCGCAGCGCGGGACGTGACAGTATAACTGTATCTCTCCAACTGTTTTCAACTACTTTCTCCTTGGCACCATTACTCGACCACTAGATCACCAGGCCCGATTAGGTCATCGGATTGCTGCCGCTAGACTGCTAGAATCTATGTTACGCGACTGTAGTCGCTTTTCTTAGTTTCTTAAATCTGCGCAATTTTTCTTTACGGATCAGCTTCGTCTAATTTCTTCGAAAGATTCGAATTAGAAATCTCAACATTTTCCAGTAATGTCTACTTTCTTTAAGAAAATCAAACTCGATGATACGAATAACGCGAGATTTGACTGTACTTAAAGCTGTATTTAAAATAATATATTAAGGTACATCCTATAATCGCTGAGACGTTAATACAAAGTATAAATCGCAAAATAAAATCGCGGATGAAAACTCGATAAATGATCAATCACGTAATTCGGTAGATCGCTCGTTGATAGTCGTAGATACTCGAAGATACTGTACTCTTTCGCTAGCGTCGGTTTATCTATACTGGTCGGGGCGGGGGAGTCGGATGATTCAAATTCGTCTTTGTTCGACGTAGCGGCGATATTGTTTTGCCCGGTATACTGTGCGCGATATACGAAATACTGTGCGTCGTAACGGTTCCGATACGAATGGTTGCAGGTCTTCGGTCGAAAGATCACAATATATTCCGACATCTTGATCGGGAATTTGTCCTTTTCTTAATTCCAGCGCACTAGAGGCGGACCTAATGTACTCGCGCAGCTCGGCATCGTTCAATTGCGCTGCGGCTTGCGTTTGATTATCGACTGATTTCCCCATCGTTTCGATCCGGGATAGAGTATCGGCTACATTGTTGTCTATCCCTTTTAAGTGTCGAATATCGGTCGTAAATTGTCCGACGTAGTCCAGATGACGAAATTGCCTCGGCGAACACTTATCGGGATTTTGATCAAACGCGTATACTAGGGGTTTGTTATCCGTGTAGATCCCGAAATCTCTCCCTTCGTCTGTGTGCCTGAATCGTTTCACCGCGGTGTACATCGTTAGTAACTCTGGATCGTACGCGCCGTACTTCCGTTGCGCGGGGGATAGCGATTTCGTCATGAAACCTAGGAGGCTGCCAGGTATCGCTGACGCGCTGTTGAAGTACCTCACCTATGGCGTTATCGGAAGTGTCGAGCGCGAGCCTAACGGGCGCGCCTGGAATCAGATGCGCTAACATTTTCGAGTCAGCTAATGCGCGAGACGACTCGCGGTAGCACTTTTCAGCTCGAGCGGACCACTCAATAGACGCGTTGCACTTCGTGGTGCCTTCAGTATGCCTGCGTAATACTATCGAAGCTAAATAACGTTCATTTTGCGTACAGCTGTAAAAAGCTGAAATTTGAAACGAATGCTCATTTCAAAAACTTGACAATTTTCTATTGGAGATAATTGTTGGTTTAGCCGAGGAGAAATTTGAGAAAATACATTTTTATGTGACAACTGTGACGACAACTGTAAAGACTAAAAAAGTAAAAAATAAAACATATGGATTAAACGAATTTTTTTAAAAATGATTTTTATTAGAAAATCCACTACAGGGAAGAATCTAATTTTCTTAATCAGGTATCATTATGCAATTGAATGTAATAATAAGATACAGGGAAAAGCTGTACATGTTAAGCTGTAATTACACAATAGGATATTGTTCGATTGCTGGACTTTATTTACTTCATTTTGTATTTTTTATTTTATTACCAAAAAAAAAAAACATGACCAGCTCGCGGATTAGTTCAATTCCAAGATTTTTAGACGCGATTCGATGCAGTTTTTAATTCTCTACAGAAGAGTATACAAGTACTTCATTTGAAGAATGATTAGTTTGAAAGATATCTTAAATTTAACTTTTTTTATTTTATTTTATTTTATTTTATTTCTTTTATTCCTTTCTTTATTTTATTTTTCTTTTTTATTCTTTTTTTTATTTTGTACTTTACAATTCGTACAGCTGAACATTAAATTTAATATTGTAGGACTTGTGTGAATGGAAAGGTAGGATAAGAGAGAGTTAACAAGTTTTTAAGCTTTCATTAGTTTTTATTCACCTACAGTCTTGACTAAGAATATACAATTCAGTACTAATATATATAGAAAAATACAAATATACACATAAAACTGTACATACCATCATACATACAAAACCATATTTGACTAAGAATATACAATTCAGTACTAATATATATAGAAAAATACAAATATCCACATAATACTGTACATACAACCATACATACAAAACCATACATACAAGAATTATTATACTTAGAAAAAAAAGTCTGGCAAGAGTAGCGATTATTGGGGATCGAGGTATCCCAACTCCAGCCAGTATGCTGCCATATCTCTTGCGGATTCTCCCGGCTCTCGGTCCAGCAGCAACCTTGCAGTTATTGCTTCTCCTGGAGAAGGATCGATGTTGACTAGGCTCCCTGTCCGTCTCAACATGGTGAATTGGGCCACTCGATGTCTCTTCCCTTGGATCGGTTGTTCTCGTACACCTGGCAGGACGATTTTTCTAGCCCACGGTGCCATTTTTGCCAAATTACGGGGCAGTAGCCGTATTGAATCGAGACATTGCTCGCTTTCTAACCCCCAATCGATTAGAAAGACGATGTAGCCAGTCATGGTCCTTTGTAAAAGGATGGCTCTTTCCCAAGCGCTAGCTTCCTTAAAATCTACTAGCACGGCGACTAGCATCCCTGTTCTTAAACTTTTCGCCTTCGGCAAGTACTCCATGGGATGTTCCATCATCTCCAAATTGAGTGTTTGGGTTATCTTCGGCCATCCAGCCAAACGGACCCACATGGTGGTAAGTGATTCGACTCGAACCACCCGAACGGGAACTCCTTCTCGGAACCGATCGTTTGTCTTTTGTAAAATCTCCATGTTTTACAAGTTTTCGAAAAAATTTCGAATGTTAATGTTCGACTATACTGATCTGCCTAGTTTACGTGTCTAGGTCGGATGATGCTGGCTCCCGCCGGGAATCGGACCCCTTTATATACCAGCAGCACCGACCTTGGAGAGGACCCCCTTTAAATATAAGCAGCACCGACCTTGGAGAGGACCCCCTTTAAATATCAGCAGCACCGACCTTGGAGAGGACCCCCTTTAAATATCAGCAGCACCGACCTTGGAGAGGTACTCGATCACCGTTTAAGCTAAACGCACGTTTTCGTTTGCCTTGTTTCACACTTTTCTTGTCCTCACAAAATTTTATAACAGTGTTAACAATATATACAGGCAAAATATATAGTCTATTTTTGATACACAAGTGTCAGATATCAATTATTGCTTTCCGTTAAAATAAATATATCATTATTAAATGCTCTTTTTAACATTCCGATCAGCATCCTTACAATATTTTACAATTTTTAACCTAAAAATGTCGCTAGAAGATAGAAAACGAAGAACAATTTGAAAAGCACTAGCTCGCTTGAATGTGAAAATTGTGACGTGGGTGTATGTGCTTTGCCCTGCTTTTAAAATATATCACACTCAATTGTATTATTAATTAATTTAAAGTAAATTATTAAATTTCACGTATATGTATCGTACCTTTATGAAAAATGAACATTTAATTATCCAATGTGCTTGCGTAGAGAACAGCATTATCCGTCACGTATTGCTGTGCTGTATCGTTTTCGCGTAATTCGCGTCAAACCCTGCCCTACGAAGGAACATCCCCGCACAAAATTCAATCGTACCTAAGACGTTAAACCGAACCTTTGCAAGTTTTCTTCAAAGAGATACGCGACACGACTTGTTGGATTGAAGGGTTTCTTTTCTTGTTTCTTTTCTCCTACTCTTTTTCTATTTGCTCCTTTGTTTCTCTTTGGTCGTCACTAGTTTTCTTTTTAATGGCGAAGAGAAATAGTTGGAACGAATTTGATTTGCGGAGTTTAAACTCGGCTCTTCGCTGATATCCGATTCGTTGTTTGGTGATTAACAATTATTGGAGTGGTGAAAAACACGTTGTATTTCATGTATTTTATGGAAGACTGCTCTTTAAATTCAATATATACGAAATTCCCATAACCTCTCGTATCGAATAGATGGAATTTTATATATAGTTCAGTTTTCTTACTTGTATAAATACGAAAGTTTTTATTTTGGTACGTTGTCTTCTCTGGATTATGAATTAGTCCGAAACTCTTTCCGGCAACTTCTTTTCACGACATAGAAAATTGCCTGCTATAGAAAATCGTAGAAAATAAAATTCCTATATTGATCCTCCTTCGTTATCAATTAAAATTTCGTTATGGAGTAAAAATTATTATTTTATTAAATTCCTTAAAAAGTCGGAACGAACTTTCCATGCAACCAATATTATATCTAATATATCTGTCGGGTTTACATTAGAATTAGGGTTAGGGGCGTGAAACGAACCTTTGTTTGGATTACACGTTGTCGTTATGCAATAGAGATGACATTGACTAGTGCAATAACGATTATCATAGAACTGGACAATAACCGTGGTAATTAGATACACGAGAAACTAATGGCAATGATCTTATGTTCAATAACGAATCCGCGGTCGACGGGATGATAGATGAACGTGCTCACAAAATCTAAGTCGGACGTGTAATATTCACTGATCGTAAGGTGTTACTCTATTCGTCGATGGGGTCGTAAGAAGAAATGAATTTCCTTGTCGATGATGTCACGGAGGAAAACTATATGCGGTGTGTCTAAAGGGGCGGGATCCTCGGATTCGCCGAGAAAAGCCTTCGTTCATAAAGTAAGGGAAATTGACGTTGCCGCTAATTGGTCAATCTCCATATCGGTGGTTAGAAAAAGATGCTAGCCGCCCTCGAAGGAAAGTTGCAAGTGGGGAGACGCCGCTCGTTGAAAAATAGGTCTCCCCTATCTTCCCGTAGTTGGGACAAGGATTGTTTGTCTGTCTGAAGGACTTTAGTCAACTAAATCTTAAGATTTATAACGGGCCCTCAGGCTAGCTGAAAATGTACTGCGGAGACGCATCGACATCTGACAATCATCTTACTCGAAGGATAGGGTCTGCGTGTGGCGAGCCACGGGACAGAAACCGTTGGAATATTTACTGTCGCGTGCCGCCACAAATATTTCTTTTAAGGAGAGCTATAGAATTACTCCATAACTTTGTTAGACAAAGCGTTCGGCGACAGGCTGTCACCTCGAGCCCAAGCTCATCTTTCGAACGTTTCCCTGTAGAACGATCGTCGACCAATGATGCAAATATGGTTTCTGTTTGTTCTATAATATTTGACAAGTAAAAATGAACAGATCGCTTATGTCATTACAATAGAAAACCACATATTAGCCCAGTACTCTTCAGTTATGTATCTGTGGTGCGTTGCACACTTCTTTTTGATTATCTTTGCAAGTGGTTATCTTTGGTTATCTTTCCTATTTACAAACATAGTACGTACATTTTGCAATCGAGACGCTGCGTTGTAATTATATTAATTATATTAATTATAAATTATAAATAAACCTGCTTATCTTGCTATAAAATGAAACGACTCTATCAAGAAAGGTATTGATATTATCTCGAATGTAGACATTCGGAGTTTAAATCGTTAAACAATGATCCGTCTATTGAGATTGTGTTTTATCTGCCTCCAAGCTGAACGACTTTAACCGTTTTAGCACCACGCAGCGCGACCGCGCGGTTTACATACTGTTGTGAACTGTGCGTAATGTTTCAACACGATCGTCAACTTGCGACGCGCTATAAATGAACGAAGCGCTATCGTGCTGCATGACACAATCTGACACGAATTCTTAAAACCCTCTGCACTAAAACTATTAAATTCGTCAAAAACGTTATTTTTGCGACATTATCATAGTAGTATGCTACATCACCTATATCGAAATAAAATAAATTCATTTTTACTATAACATTTTGGAAGAGAATATAATATTGTACATGTACCATGGGTTTTTACCATGTTTTACCATAATGAGCATTAACTTCTTCGGTACGTAACCTGAGAACGTTTCGAGTTGAAAAATATTTATAGCAATTCAGGGCCTTGCAGAAAAGTAAGAGCTTCAACTTTAGAACGGTTCCTTAGGATTATTACGGGTCCGAGTATATATATTGCAAAAATAGCGACCACCCTGACTGATGGACTATAGTTTATGGTAGGATAGTCACGGTACGTAAGAACGGTATAGCTGCGATGAATGATAGATCAATTATTGGAATTTCCTGTTTCGTTCCGAACGATTAATTTCCCAATTTCTAAATCCCTACAAACAAGGAAATTTTTCACTATTAATATAGACGGTAGTCGTAAACACCTGAATCACTGCGAATTATTGCACACCTTAGATTATACAAATATCTTGATGATTGCGTATATATATGTGCATTTACATTGCAAACTAAAAATTGTACTTTCTTTAGCCACCAATAAATTACGACAGCTAAGGGTGATCAAAACCTAAAAAAAAAAAAAAAAAAATATTGCGAGATATTTATGCAAAACACACACACATGTAAATTAATACGTTCGAATTTCAAATTGTCCTTTCGAATCGCATCGCAAGCAACTAAGCTCTAGATATCGATGAATCTGGCAAACAAATCCGGTTCGCGGGGCTTAGTACACAATCCTGTCTGTGCATAATCGTGAACTGCCGCTTGTGGTCAAAATGCACAGCGAAATGGAATTACGGTGCACGTAGTGGAAAGTGTGGAACAAACGGTAGCGAGAAGATAAGGATTCGTCCATCTCTACCAGAATATTAAATACAAAATAACCTTTAAAGCGGAAAGTCGAATTATTCTGTTGATTCTCTGTTTTGAAATTTTTTTACTCTCCGTTCTGACTTGCCATCCATTAGTTCATTTCATCGGTCGAAATGCAGATTCTTAATTAATCAATTAATCTACTATATGTAAATTGTAACGTTTAGTGAAATTAAATGGAGAATCGTTCCTTGTCGTTGAACATTGATCAAAAATTTTGTAGGAAAAACTTGTGAAATGGAATTTAAATCCCGGGGCTAAACATGATTAAATACTGACAGTAAGTATTTGAAATACTTAAGGAGAACTCGATTTTTCAGAAATACATTAAATTTCAAAATAAGTAGAAGCAGAATGACAAATTTAAATATATAATGACATATAACTTATCGATAAATAAGTATTTCTTTTGAACAAAGGTTGCACGTTTGATTAATATTTTTCAAATGGTTTGAGCAATCAAATTGAATTGTTATTAGTTTCGATATATGTATATGTATAATTTTAATCGCTCTGATATTGTTACGCCACGAGGCTTACTATAGGCCATATTTCCAACCGTCGCTTGCGGTCCTGAGTTGTCGCAGACGGATCATCTTATCTGCCCGACGGAAGATATACAATGTATCGACGAGCGCATAGTTGTCACCAAGCAGCGAGTTCCTGGAAACGTCGATTTCCGTCTGTTACGTCATACACATAAAGAAGGTGGCATACGTGATCATAGGCGCGAACAGTGGCGTGACCCGAGCGTAGTGGGGGTCGTCTCCCAGAGAAGACAAAGAAATGATCGAAGGGCAATCAGTCTTTGGTGTCAGAAGGACACCGTTCTTCTGTTTAATCAACACCTGTACAATCCATTTATTGTAAATAAATCATCATCATCATTAATGATCGAGAATAATTATAATATTATATTCCCGATATTACATTATACTTCCAATACTCCAATACTATCATTAATTATTATAACACGTTACGTCCAGTATTACGCTCATTATTACGTTAAACATTTGTGCAACATTTAGCGTTTCGGCGGTCTTTAGTTGTTCATTATAAAAAGGAGAGAGAGTCGCGATCAAGTTAGAGAATTTTCTAAGTCCTCATTTCATTGTCAAAATAAAATATATTGTAATTGCGATATTAATCCGGTTAGAGATTTGTAAATTTGTGTTTATCAAAATAAATAAATAAGTAAAATAGAAATTCGATAATAAATTATACCCGAGTTCGAGTAATAAATCCCATCGATAAAACACCGACGACCATCGGAACAGGCGAGTTAATGGCGCCAGACAGCACTTATTTATCAAGATAAGAAATTCAATTTTGAAGATTTCCTTCTTCTCTGATAATTTCGTCGCACACGAGAATCGAACTAGAGCTATCTACCATCGAATTCATTCTATTTCCGTGAACGGTTTGAAGATAAATTATTGTTTTAACCAAAGGGGTTGTCCGCTGTGTCGGCTTGTGCAACCGGTGTTTTCGATCATCGAAAACACCCATTGATCTTCGCATTCCTCCTCCCACTGTTGGCAAAATATTGCCCGTCTTTGGGAAAGGCTTGCGAAATCACACGAACCCCACACAGAGAGGATCGTTAAAATCACCCTCGACAATTATATTCGAAGGCAAGAAAATCGTGACAACCGAACCAATCGTAGTAACGAACTGAGCTTGGGTCATACTACTATAGCGAAATTAAAAGAGAAGAAGAAGGCGAACGCAAAAATAAATTTCTATCGAACAACGAGAAAATTCATTAGCGCGAAAATTCCTAATTTTCCTCCTCTCGCGTTAATATTTATACATATACATATATGCGAATAAAAACCTAAGCGATTCGACATTCAAATAAAAATCCGTTCAACGAGGACAAATATTTATTGCATTCAACTTTAATCCTCTCCCGTGCCAGTATCCCTGCGCATAGCAGGTTAGCCGAAAACGTGGAATTTATCTATCAGTAGCCTGAATACTAGTTAACGCTACCCGCGAATAATTAATTCATTAACAAACAATCTAAAGCAATTTCTCTAATCGAAATAGTCCTTAGACTATTTCTGGTGGCAGCAACTACCGTGTAAATCGAAAGTTTCGATAAGAAAAAACATATAATATAGATTTTCAAACTCGGAAATAGATCTTAGTCAAGAAATCTTATATCTTAAATACAATTATATCGTTAAATTTTCCCTTCCTGTAAAAATTCAAATTAAATCGAGCTAAATTAAATTAAATTAAATTAAAACAAAACAAAATAAATTGCTTAACGTCGAAATATCTCAAACGGGATAGAAATGACGGTCAGTTTTCGTTAAAATCGAGGAAATCATCGCGATTTGCGAGCCGTTGGGCTTGTTTCGACGCTGAAGCGTGTGTGCATTACATTTGGCGCGTAAAGTGGAGTGAAAAGAGCGCTTAAACGTCGAAATATCTCAAACGGTATGGAAATGACGGTTAGTTTTCGTCAAAATCGACGAAATCATCGCGATTTGCGAGCTGTTGGGCTTGTTTCGACGCTGAAACGTGTTGTCACGTCCCGCGCTCCGCACGTGCCGTAACGAAGAAAAGGAAAAACCACACGATACAAAACGCGCGAATAAGGATTTGAATATACAAACGAACACACGGCATTACGAAACGAAATGTAGAATTAACAAATGAGGGCGACTAATAAATCCAACTAGTATAAAATTAAAGTAAATAGAATCTACTAATAAATTGAATGAGACGCGAATCGAATAAATAAACCAGGAAATAAGAATAACTAGAAGAGGGAAATAACTGAAACGCAAGAAATATATGTGTATATAAATATATTTTATTCAATCAACGTAGCAACAACTTGGAGAGTTACATATAAATATAAACATATATGCTAAACATGTAATAACCCAGAAAATATTAGAGACAATACTATGTAATAAACCAAACTATAAATATATGAGTATATAAAATCAAAGAACTTATAGTCTAACGTATACATAAAATATACAATATTGTATTATTAAAGAAATAAAGGTTACATTGTCAGAAATATATATATGTGTGTGCGCACTCTACATTATTACATCAAATTATTAATCTAAGATACATACTTAAAACTAGCCAACATTTCGGTAAAATAATTATAAAATGAGAACTACATTACGAAACATGCATGTCTATATATATGTAATATCGTGGTATAGTATATATATGAGTGACTGATCTACGGGTGTATCCCGGTCTAAAGATGTTGACTGTTCGACGGATGGAAAATCAGTCCCGTTCGGAGACGATGCCGTGGCGGAGGAAAACTCAGGATGGGTGTGTCTAGTGCACGGAATCATTGGATTTGTCGGTGACGACTTTGGCCAAGAGAGTGAGGGAAATCGACTTCGTTGTTAATTGGTTAAATGAAGGACTAGGAAGGGTCGTAGCCGCCCTTGAGAGAAAGTGGCTAGTGGGAGGAAAGTTGCATCATACGTGAGAAAAACTAACTTTCCCTTGTCAAGCCGTAGTAGACAATAGTCTTTAAAGTACAATAGTCTTTAGAAATGGTACGGAAAACAGATGTTTGTTCAGTTTGAAGGACCTCGACTAGGAAATTCCTGAGATTTATGGCGGATACTTGAGAATATTGAAGGAACGCAGTAAGTATCCCAAGACATCTGGTTGCCATCTTGCCCGCGGTGTGTGGCCTCGGCTCTCGCGACATTTCACGCGGTTCACCCGTCAACCCCCAGCCCTCTCACTCACGATACTACACTCGGCCATCCTGCAATAACATCTGCCCTCAGATGTTGCCTTCTTGCATCTCTTGTTATACGTCCACTTGTCTCGGGCTTGGATCTCCTCGATCCGTCTCTTTGCGTCTGCACGCAACTGATCTCGTTCCTCTTGGAACACCGCGGCCTGTTCGTCCTCGATGCTACTGCACCTCTTTCGCTCTTCCTCTATCTTCCTCTCCGTTGTTTGTTTACCCGTTTCACTCTTGTCAGGGGCTTTGATCGTCGTGGCAGCATCGTGACATTTTCGTAGGCTCGGTTCGTACGTGGAAGACGTTAACAACTTACCATCTTCCGAGACTATGATCTCTCCTTTTTCGAAGGTCCTCACGTTCATCGTGTCCTCGACAATCCCATCGTCATCCTCGTCATCCACATCCTCTGTATATCGAATCTTCGTATCGATATTATTGGAGGGATTCCGCGCGTGCAATTTCCCTTGTCTTTTCGTTCGCCTTGCATTGACTCTCTTCGAGTCTGTCCGAAAACTTGAAACAACCCTCACACCCGCAACGCTATCCTTCTCAGTAAATTCGCAAATATCGTCAACAACATCCTGTTGCTGTTGTTTAGCCAGATTCTTCCTCCTCGTGATGTTCGCTAAGTCCTCCTGCTGGCCGCATGAATCCGATGAGGACACCATCTCGTGGTCCACTTTGCCAATCACCACGTGCCTTGCTACTCGTCTCCGTTCCTCCGACAATTGCTGCACAGCTGCCCGATACTTCTTCAACACTTCTGCCAACTCTTCTTTATTTTCTTCCAATTGCGACAGTAGCTCAGTTCGTTCGCGACTAACTACATTAGCACGATCTTCTGCTTCGGAACGTTGCCGCAGTGCTTCCTGCAACGAAGCCTGCGTCTCATTCAGTTCTTGCTCCAGTGCCTGTTTCGCTTTAATTGCAACTGCTCTAGCGCATTCTGCATCTTCTAACTGGCTCTTCAGCTGTCGTAAAGCTGCTTTACCCGTCGAGTCACCTTTCGATCTCTCCAGCATCGTTTGAGCGTCTCTTAGCAATGCTTTGGTTCTCTTCAAATCTCTTTTTAGCCTATACATGGTATCAGCTTCTGCCGCACGTTCAGCACGATCCTGTTCTTCGATAGCTACTAAACGACGTTCCAACTCATGCTTCTCTCGAAGCAGTATCGTCCTCTCTTCGCGCTCGTTCTCCACCTGCGACTCTAGAGCTTTCACCTTTTTCAGAGCGTTACCACGTACGTCTTCTAACTCCTCGTCCCTCTGTTGCATCTCTTTGCGTATTTCCTTGCGTTGTTGCTCGATGCTCATCTCGAGCCTTAACTTCGCCTGCTCGAGCAACTGCACCTGGCCAGCTAAGTCGTCCAACTCTTCTTCCTGATCCTTTACTCTTTTCTCCAGCTTATACCCCTTAATGATATCGCGAATTGCTTCCCGATAATGCGGTTCCTGCACGTGTGTTAGGTCTATTTCATCAGTCTGTTCTATCGCGTTGATCCTAAATATATTCGGCACGTCTTTGTTAGTCTGTTCGTCAAGCCGCAAAGAAAGTCACTTCGCCTCGCTTAACCCGTAATTCTACCTGATCCAGAAAATCAGTGCCCAACAACATGCCATGCTTCGTCAATATTTTGTTCGAAACAACGTGTAAAGTGATTGGCAGTTTATACCCATCAACCATCATTACCTTGGTGAATTCACCCCAGGTCTCATTGCCAGCGGAACTAAAACCGTCGAACTTAAGCCTGCATTTACCTAGCGGTGGTGACCCTAACCTCGCATACTCGTCTGATCGAATGAACGTGAGATCACTACCCGTATCCACTAATGCCACAAACCTACAATCATCTATCGCCACTTCCTTCATATACTTCCTCTTCTCGGATCTTGACACTACGCAGGTCTCTTTCGGTCGCGCCGTACACCTCGCTGCAACATGTCCAAATCCGCCGCACTCGAAACACCTAACACCTTTTCCTCTCTCCGGACACTTAACACTTAGATGATCCTCACTACCGCAAACGAAGCATCTTCTTTTCTTCATTACCTCTGCAGACCGACTGGGCTTCCCTTTATTCTCGGTTTTAGCCGGCTTCACGATCGACTTTACTCTGCGACTCTTCTGCTCTTCGTACATCACTAACCTCTTCCTCAACTCTTTGATTGACGTAGCGCCATACAATATAGCCTTATTGCTCTCGTTGTCTATTATTCCATCCACTATGTATTCCACCTTTGCTTCCTCCTCTATGTCCACATGGCTGGCTATTTCGAGCATGCGGTACATGTAAGCCAAACATGCTTCATCACTCTCCTTTTTTGTTTCTTCAAGTTTCTGATGTACCTGCCTACTGTTAACTTTTCTCGAAAATTCTTTTACTAGCCCCCTCTTCAACTCATGCCAAGTCCTGGCGTGACACTCGAAACTCGCGAATATTTTCGCTGATCCCTTCAGCAGCTTCCTCGCGTAGACTGTCTTCTGTCCATCCGACCACATGCACGTATCAGCGACTTCCTCGAACGACTCGAACCATCGTTCGACATTTTCACCTTTGTTGCCATTAAACGACTCTAGTGCATCTTCGACGTCTCTAAAACTCAGTGTCGCACCAACACATGCCCTTCGACAACATTCATCACGGTCCTGATACACCCTTCGCGCACCTCTCTTGTGTCTTCCTGCGTATTTTTTGTCATCTTCGTCCTCACTTTCGTCGTCGCTTTCTTCTTCCGACGAAACATCGTTACCGTCCATGGCCGCTTGTAGTCGTACGCGTAATTCTGCTTTTCTTCCCGTCGTTTTTTAGACCCAAACTAGCAAGGCGCTCTTTCAACTCCTTCGTATTCATTTTCTCAACATTTTCGTCTTCGTTACAATCACGCTCAGCTTTCTGTACATTTTCTAAATCTCGTTGACCGGTTGGCTCTTCACCGCCCGTCGCTCCCTTAGGATACGATTGTCCAGCCCTACACGCCCGATTCAGCCTCGCAATCAGCACTGACCTCGCGCCCGATATAGGGAGGTTCATTCGCGCGAGCTTACTTCTCAGC
>JACSOB010000145.1:0-70340 GCA_019677175.1 Bombus sylvicola
AGCCTTTACGGGTCACGCGTAAGTTCAACGTGCCTAGAGAAAAACTTGTTGATAAAAATAGTGGAAATGCCGAGCCGGAACGATTGAGCTTCGATGCTGGACCAATTCGTGGCGCGATCCATCGATAAACGAGCCCCTCGAAAGCCAAGTTGATTAATCCCACCTTTTATAAAGTTATTAAATTCGCATTGTTCGGGTATCGAAATTAGATATCGCAAATGGAAATGCTTATTTTCATAAATTTAACATGAAGGAATAGCGTGAAAAATAAAATAAGATAGAAACGAATATCCAACATCTATTTTAAGAAAACTGCATATATTTCAAAACAAAGATACCTTCTACCTTGAAATAACTTTACGTTGTTCCTGTGATTTCTTTAAACGTGAAAGTGACACAAGCAAAATGATCATTTCCTATAACAGTTCTGACTTGGTCGTATAAGAAGTTAAACGGCGCGAGCTTTTGAACTTTTTTCGATGTATAGATAATATCGAGCGCGATTTGAAACAGAGCCACTAAAAGTTGCAATAAATTACGTTCACTCGTCCGATCATTCGTTAGACGTAGTACACCAGAAGAGGAAAAGGTCGCGTGACGGAGTTTACTTCGTGTTTTATCGCATTTCCATTTACACACAGATCGCTTAATAATCGCAACGCTCACGCTAATGAGTGCTCGCAATGCCAAGGGATTCGTGCAACCTGTTTGCAGATTACGAGCCGTGAATGAGCCATCGAATGTCTACATCATTTACTACGTAACAGCGTGATTCAATTTTCGAAAAATCGAGCTTTCAAGCAACTCATGCTAGAACGAGAATAATCGAAGCAGAAAATTATCAAGTACCTCGTTTTCTTCCTCTACGATTTAGTTAGTACGACAGGCGTATTTCGACAAATTATTAACTAATTAATTGATAAATAAGGAAAGTCGATTTTCGGAAAACTTTTGTTTGAACTGAAAAGTTCCAAGAAACGAATGGTCAATCAAATCGTGTTTTTCCTTTACGCTTCAATTGCAGCGACGAAAAATACGTTTTAACGATACGTCTAGCTAAACGACAGATGCATGTATTTTCGGCAGAATTGCCCTTCAGTATTTAGCGTATTACGTTTTCTTTAAAAAAATAGAAAAAAAGCGAAATACGTTTCCACTGTAAAGTAATAGGATTTTATTTTCATACGAACACTCGCTCTTTCTTTATCGACTATACATAATCCCATGGAGATATCAGACCACATAACATTTCTAGCAGCGGAGAACGAAAGAAAAAGTGTAACCAAGAGAAACGCACCCTAATGTCATCTGACAACGCGACAAGCCTGGTCACGGTGAGAAGCTATATCTCAGTCTTGTGCCAGTAGTTACGCCGATAGTCATATCTTATACACACTGTGTAATGTACACTACGTGTTGTACACGATTTCACCTCGCAATAATTCCGTAGCAGGAACAGGTCGTAAAAACACGCCTTTCTCTCTCTCACTCCAGCGAATATAATACGTTTGATGAACTTCCACTAACATCACGAGATATGTATTGCAATATGTATACACACACACACACACACACACACACACACACACACACGTATATGTATTATACATGGCTTACAATCACTTAACTGATCTTGAGATTTTAATATTTACGCGTAAGAGGTTGGCCAACGTGGTCAACCAGCGACAAGGTGAATAACTATTGGATTTATTAACTGGATGTTAGGTGGATAGTCGTAGACGACGATATAAGAGAACCGGGAGGACCTGCGAACTTATGGACAACTCGGATGTTCACGTCGAGACGGTCGAATCGAATCTGGGCCAGCAGTAGCGCTCCGATGAAAATAGCACAGTGCGGAGACAGCTCTGCCCTCCTCATGCAGACGCCCCACTCTTTAACTCGTCGAGCGCGCTCTATTCGCCGCCGTCGCGACCGTGATGCTTCAAGCTGACCGACCAATCACGATGCTGCATTTCTCCGTGACGTTATTCCCCGGAGAAGTGATTGTTCGGAAAGAAGCGCGAACGTGAACAATACCAACTATCTGTAGTGTCAGCTTCGCTCGATATTATTATCGTTATTGTTAGAAGATGTAAATATTCATAAACTGCGCGCAATACGCGAAAGTATATCGAGTATTAGAAGTATAATGTAATATCGGGAATATAATATTATAATTATTCTCGATCATTAATGATGATGATGATTTATTTACAATAAATGGATTGTACAGATGTTGATTAAACAGAAGAACGGTGGTTGTTTAACGTGAACTAGTCACAATAACAATGAATACACTAAATATGTTACAGAAAGTCGACCCGACTTTACGATATCTCTCAATGAATTCGTTAGACTATGCGACTTTAATTTTAATCGTCAGACCTCTCTATGTATAACGTTTGACTCTTTAGTAGGGACTGATTGCCCTTCGATCATTTCTTTGTCTTCTCTGGGAGACGACCCCCACTACGCTCGGGTCACGCCACTGTTCGCGCCTATGATCACGTATGCCACCTTCTTTATGTGTATGACGTAACAGACCGAAATCGACGTTTCCAGGAACTCGCTGCTTGGTGACAACTATGCGCTTGTCGCGTAAAATTATGGTAAAAATAAGAAATTTGTCAATTTCCGAACAGGAGATCGAGTTCTTTTTATTTTTACTCAATTTGTACAATATTATTTTCGGTTCGCAATGATACACTTTCGACACTTGGGTTAGTTAAGAATTTTTTAGACTGACTGGATGATTTTGAAGGGAGCATTTATATTGTTTTATTGGAGTGGGAGAAGGCTTTGCTTGTACCTATCATATATTTCGGAGAACGGCTGGAGTGACCGAATGCCACCCAGGCGGCTGAGAACGGGTGCTGACCGGACGGTCACACGTGATAAGGCGCTCGGAATTTTGTTTTATCATAGGCTGCTCGAATTTCACCTGTGACATTCCCCCCTTCTTAGATTGAACTTGGTCCCTCAAGTTTTCTTCAGAAGACTTTTGTGGAATCGGACTCGACGTGGTTTGAAAATTACAGCTGATTCCTCCTCTTCATCTAAGTGGTATGTGTTGGTTGGAATATAGATGTTGGGTGTTGAGGCCAGGGCGAGTGGTACTGATGGGGCTGTCGCATTGTGGCTGTTGATTACGGTTTCATTTCGGCAGCAAAATAGATTAATACATAATTTGTTCGGTATACATTTCCTGATACATTTGAATACCCCTATTTTGATTAATCCATATATACCTAGTATGCCTAATGCTATGTACCCTAATATCTGGAGCGTAGTTAGTCCCCAATACTGTATATTTTTGATACTATGTTCGAAATTAAGAGTTTCTATCTTGTCGCCTATTTTATCGATCGTGGTTTTATAGCCTCGCAAATTATCTATTATCTTCGGTGCTCGCTCGAGTTTATCGAGTTTATGTTTTGAGCGCTAGAGTTTTTGTTTGGATTTCGTATTTGACTTCGTTTTTTGTTTCGCCTATACGCATGTGTTCATCTTTGTACAATATATCGCAAGAAGTGTTGGCTCTTATGATGGAAGGCTTGTCAAGTTTTTGTAAGGTATGTTTCGTTTGGCAAATTGTGTCTATTTCTATCGGATTTGCTGGTATCGCAATGTAGCAGTTGCTAGTTCTGAGCGGTATAAAGCTAATGTCTTCAATCTTAAATACGGTTATTTGACAATGTTCAATGTGTGGTTTGAAATTTATTATTTCGCTGAGACAATCGGTTCTCGAGTTTCTGTCATGGATTGGTAGTGTTTGTTTGCATATAGTGGTTCCGGCTCGATTCTTACAAAGTTTGTTGAAATACTGGATATCAGCGTTTATAAATGAAAGACCTGAGGTTAAATATATCTGATGTTCGACTACTGGAGCCAAAAATACTCCATTTCTTTTACTCCGGATAGGATATACCTGTAATATGTTCCATTCTGTGTTAGAGACTAAAGATACTATGATTTTGAAAAATATTTTGTCATCTATTGTGAAGATTTTAAGATCACTAATGTCGAGTATGAATTGAAAATGTTCGGTTTTGGCAGAAATCGCGGTGTTGTACATCTGACTACCTATTGCCTTGGCGTAGTTTTCTATGAATTCCTCGGGGTCGAGTATTTGTGGACTAATTATTCCTTGTTTGCCTAATATCATGACGTTAAGTATTTCATCTAATTGGAAGTGTAAAGTTTGCATCGCGGTGTCGACTTTCATGATCATCTTAAGCATAGATCTATCGATATTTGCCTGCTGTTGTAGTTTTAATATATCACTATATGATTTCTCTAAGTGGTTTAGGTTTTCTGAGTTTACAATTTTTCTAATAAGTGCTGTTTGATTAGCTATTATGGTCTTGATTTTATTATTGTCATCGAATAGTTTGTCCATATTCTCGTTTATGAGCGTAAGATCGTCATCATCGAGAGTTCCGAACAGACTTTTCGATACGGAACCTATGATGTTGAGTAAACCTCGTGTGCTTCGGGTATGTGTTAACGCTTTCAAGTGTTTTGCGAGTTGTTTTAGGTTATTGATACGATTTTGTAATCCGCCTAACTCTTCAACGTATTGTTTGCTGATTGCACGTGAGTCTATTGTTAATTTATATGATTCTATTGCGCTTATCTGCTCGTATATGTCGCTAGTGTCTAATCCTACTATTACATTGGCAGTATCGCTGTACAAGTATCCCTTTCCTATGATTTCTACAAATACAGAGTTTCCGTCTAATGGGGTAATATTTATTTGCGCGGATACTATTCCGGCAAAGAGGAGCGTCGACCTGGAAAGTAAGGTTTTAAACGATTACCGTGTATCTTTTTGTCTTGAATCAGATAGTATGGAGTACATACTTTATCAATCGTGTATGGTCCTAACCATTCCACATCAAGTTTATGCCTTTTATGATCGTTATGTATTAAAACGGAGTCTCCTTCTTTGAAAACTGATTGAGGTTTTATGATTTTACGTCTTTGATCGCGCTGATATCGCTGTTTACTTTTGATCAATGTTTCGCGAGCGTGTCGGAGTCTAGAGTCCCATTCCTTTTTGCGGAATGTGACTTCGTCTGCGTATGTGCGTTGGGGATTTTTGGATATTGTGGAGGGAAGATTGGCTTGGTGCCCGAATGTGAGTTCGAATGGCGTGTAACCAGTGGAGTCGTGTATCATTGTGTTATATGCAAGGCATACAAAGTTAAGTTGATCGTCCCATTCTTCATCCGAATTTCGCTGTATCGATTTTAACATGTCTGCTACTACTGCGTGTGTCCGTTCTAAAGATCCGTTACTTTGTGGGTGGAAGGATGTCGTTTTGATATGTTTGATTTTGAACGCGTCTTCGTACTGTTGCATTAAACTAGATATAAAATTCTGTCCGCGGTCAGTTAATATCTTTTTTGGAGCGGAAAAGATGTAAATGTAGTGATTCAAGAGTGCGTTCCAAATTGTTTCCGTTTGCTGAGTTTTTAGTGGTACGAGTATTAAGTATTTTGTCAGTTCGTCATGTATGGATAGAATGTACTGATTGCCTTTCTTCGTCTTTTTTAGTGGGCCTAATAAGTCCATAGCAATTTTATCGTTTGGTTCGAGGGGAGTGTCGGTGATACAAGGTTCTTCGCGCGGTCTGATACGTGTAGTTTTAGATGTTTGGCAGGTGTCGCATGATTCTATATGTTGTTGTATGCGTTTCATCAAATCTGGTACTCTGTGTCTTTTGTATACCGGGGTGTCCTACTAAATCGTGATTTTCTTTTAATAATTCGTCTATTTCTTCGTCACTATATGTTTGGATTGGTCCCCATGCAAAATGTAATTCTTTTACGGTGTCGTTCAGGAATAATAAAATTCGTTTGATCTCGTTTTTCTCGGTCTCTGTGAAACTGTCGCCGCCTATACCTATCTTCTCGTTTATATGAATAATTTCGTTTAATTTAGTTAACCATTCGATTCTGTCGTAATTTCCTAGCTCTGTTTTGGATAATTGATAGAAAGATTTACGGTTCGGAGTCATTTTGAGAATTTTGGGTAACGCGTCGGTAGATTTTTCCCAATCGTGATACTTTTTATCAAGTTCTATGTTAAAATTTTCGCGTTGTCTGGTCAGAACATGTATTCTAGATAGCGCGTCGGCTGCAGTGTTATCTTTTCCTTTTGTATAGTCTATGTCGTATTCGTATTCTTCTAGTTTTAATCGCCATCTCATCAAGCGTGATGAGGGATCTTTGCAATTCTGTAGCCATTTTAGTGCTTGGTGATCGGTTCGGATGAGGAATTTCCGCCCTAACAGATATTGTCGGAGGCGTTTCACGGCCCATACTATTGCTAAAAGTTCCTTTTCTGTAGTGGAATAATTTCGTTCCGGTGGGTTTAGAGTTCGCGAGATATAACAACACGGATGTCCGTCCTGTGATAAGATTGCACCTATACCTTCGTTACTGGCGTCAGTCGTTAATGTGAATTGTTTTGCAAAGTCTGGGAATTTTAGTACGGGTGATGAACAAAGTTTATCTTTTAATGTCTGGAATGCTTCTTGGGTTTTATCTGTCCAATGAAATGGTGTCTCCTTTTTTGTAAGTTCGGTCAATGGTTTCGCGATTTTAGAAAAGTTTCTGATGAACTTGCGGTAATAACCTGCTAGTCCTAAGAAAGATTTGATATCTGTGGGATTACGTGGCTGTTTGAAGTTGCTAACGGCTTCTAATTTTTTGGGATTTGGCTTTACACCTTCGGCGGTTACTATATGTCCGAGATATTCTAATTCTGGTTTGAGAAATTCGCATTTGTCTGGCTGTATTTTGAGTCCGAGTTCGCGTAAGCGTTGCAATACTATCGCGAGGTTGCTATTGTGTTCTTCAATCGACAGTCCGAATATTATAATGTCGTCTAAATATACGAAGTGTAATATCGTAGAATAGCTTTGATTGGAGATCGGCTGAAATTAGAGAACACCGTGTACGTCGTCTTTTTGTGGTTTGTTTACATCCGAGAGCGCCTAGTAACAGTGACGCGAGAAAAGATGAGCAGCGTACGGTTTCATTTTTCCAAGGAGCGAGCGCGACCGAGCAGGAATGCATTTTTGCGAGAGTCAGAGCTGATCGGGACGTCGAAGCATAGAGTCGTTAGAATTGAGTTGCAAATATTGTTGAGTTGCTGTGTTAGAGTTGCTAGTGAAAGAGAGAGAGTGTGTTACCAAATAGTTGTTAAGTTATTTGATGTAAATACGAGCGTTGCATTTAGTTGTTTCTGTTAATCAAACATCGTTCTTCTGTTATCTGTATTTTCAATCCATTATTAATAAATTATAATTAATCGGACAAAACTACACCTTATATATATTTCGATATTACAATTGGGGGCTCAGCCGGGATTGAATAAGACAGAGAACGACACGATTTAACGGAGCTATTTGTGCTAGAGTAGAAAAAGAATAAAAAATGGCAAACGTTGAAGACGAACGCAGTCAAGAGGGAGAGGAAGACCTCGAGAAGCTGAGGGCGAAAGAGCTGAGAGCGCGTCTCCTTAGCTTGGGGTTGAAGGTAACGGGAAGAAAATCCGAACTACGCGCGCGGCTACAGGCGGCCCTAGAAGGAAACGATGTATCGTCGGAAGAAGAGAGCTCCGACGAAAGTGAAGGCGAGGACGATAAACAAGGCACGCGAGCGGTGTATCAGGACCGCGGTGAGTATCACCAGAAGGTATGCGTCGGTTCGATGTTGAGTCTTAAAGACGTAGAAGACTCATTAGAAAAATTCAGCGGGGATGATCTGCTGAGTGTAAATCAGTGGGTGAAAGACTTCGAGGAAGTGGCAGAAATGTGGGGTTGGTCAGACGCCCACATGGTGGTCTATGCCAGGAGATTGCTCGCAGGCTCCGCTCGAGCCTTCGTGCGACTAGAACGATGCACGAAGTCCTGGGCAACATTAAAAAAGGCGCTGAAGAGTGAGTTTGGGAATGTAATAAGTGCCCAGCAACATGAGGATGATCTTGAGCAACTGGTTGAACTTAAGAAGCAATTGGAGAAGAAGTTAGCTGATGCTTACGAAGAAGTCGAGGAACAACGTCAGGTTGTTGGACAATGGAAACGACGCGTGCAAAAACTGAATGGCGAGATGCACGACTTGAGACTACTGTTGGAAGAACAGACAGCTAGGAATAATCTTCTGGAAAAGAAACAGCGCAAATTCGATTCAGAAACTCAGAATTTAATGAACGATCTACGGCACGAGAAAGCGCAACGTAAAAGATTAGCTAGAGAAAAAGAAATCGCGATCGCGGAGAAGTTTACCATAGAACAGAACCTTAGTGACGCAAGATTGGAAATCGAATTGAAGGAAGAAAGATTGCGGACATTGGGCCAAGAGCTTGAGGAATTAACATTTGGTGGCAAAACGGAGGAGGAAGTAGCACAGCTGAAGAAAGCGAAGCATGAGCTGGAGAAAAGAGTAAAGGATCAGGAAGAAGAGTTGGACGACTTAGCTGGCCAGGTGCAGTTGCTCGAGCAGGCGAAGTTAAGGCTCGAGATGAGCATCGAGCAACAACGCAAGGAAATACGCAAAGAGATGCAACAGAGGGACGAGGAGTTAGAAGACGTACGTGGTAACGCTCTGAAAAAGGTGAAAGCTCTAGAGTCGCAGGTGGAGAACGAGCGCGAAGAGAGGACGATACTGCTTCGAGAGAAGCATGAGTTGGAACGTCGTTTGGTAGCTATCGAAGAACAGGATCGTGCTGAACGTGCGGCAGAAGCTGATACCATGCATAGGCTAAAAAGAGATTTGAAGAGAACCAAAGCATTGCTAAGAGACGCTCAAACGATGCTGGAGAGATCGAAAGGTGACTCGACGGGTAAAAGCAGCTTTACGACAGCTGAAGAGCCAGTTAGAAGATGCAGAATGCGCTAGAGCAGTTGCAATTAAAGCGAAACAGGCACTGGAGCAAGAACTGAATGAGACGCAGGCTTCGTTGCAGGAAGCACTGCGGCAACGTTCCGAAGCAGAAGATCGTGCTAATGTAGCTAGTCGCGAACGAACTGAGCTACTGTCGCAATTGGAAGAAAATAAAGAAGAGTTGGCAGAAGTGTTGAAGAAGTATCGGGCAGCTGTGCAGCAAGTGTCGGAGGAACGGAGACGAGTAGCAAGGCACGTGGTGATTGGCAAAGTGGACCACGAGATGGTGTCCTCATCGGATTCATGCGGCCAGCAGGAGGACTTAGCGAACATCACGAGGAGGAAGAATCTGGCTAAACAACAGCAACAGGATGTTGTTGATGATATTTGCGAATTTACTGAGAAGGATAGCGTTGCGGGTGTGAGGGTTGTTTCAAGTTTTCGGACAGACTCGAAGAGAGTCAATGCAAGGCGAACGAAAAGACAAGGGAAATCGCACGCGCGGAATCCCTCCAATAATATCGATACGAAGATTCGATATACAGAGGATGTGGATGACGAGGATGACGATGGGATTGTCGAGGACACGATGAACGTGAGGACCTTCGAAAAAGGAGAGATCATAGTCTCGGAAGATGGTAAGTTGTTAACGTCTTCCACGTACGAACCGAGCCTACGAAAATGTCACGATGCTGCCACGACGATCAAAGCCCCTGACAAGAGTGAAACGGGTAAACAAACAACGGAGAGGAAGATAGAGGAAGAGCGAAAGAGGTGCAGTAGCATCGAGGACGAACAGGCCGCGGTGTTCCAAGAGGAACGAGATCAGTTGCGTGCAGACGCAAAGAGACGGATCGAGGAGATCCAAGCCCGAGACAAGTGGACGTATAACAAGAGACGCAAGAAGGCGACAGGGCGGTCCCGGGCTAAAGCTGCATCCGAAGTTCCTTAACTAGAAGTAAAAGTCCTGCGAAATGACTGATACGTAGCGCAGCGAGAGGGCGAGCACAAAGGGCCACGTACAACTTCCACGGCAGCCGATCACATGAAATGGTGGAATGCTGACGATAGTGATGTAAGTGCGAGCGGCGATGATGAGCACATCTGAGGGCAGATGTGATTGTCAGGAAAGGCCGATTGTAATATCGTAGAATAGCTTTGATTGGAGATCGGCTGAAATTAGAGAACACCGTGTACGTCGTCTTTTTGTGGTTTGTTTACATCCGAGAGCGCCTAGTAACAGTGACGCGAGAAAAGATGAGCAGCGTACGGTTTCATTTTTCCAAGGAGCGAGCGCGACCGAGCAGGAATGCATTTTGCGAGAGTCAGAGCTGATCGGGACGTCGAAGCATAGAGTCGTTAGAATTGAGTTGCAAATATTGTTGAGTTGCTGTGTTAGAGTTGCTAGTGAAAGAGAGAGAGTGTGTTACCAAATAGTTGTTAAGTTATTTGATGTAAATACGAGCGTTGCATTTAGTTGTTTCTGTTAATCAAACATCGTTCTTCTGTTATCTGTATTTTCAATCCATTATTAATAAATTATAATTAATCGGACAAAACTACACCTTATATATATTCCGATTTTACAGAAGCAATGTTTATTTATGTGTCCTCTTAGCGCGGTATCCATCATGCGTTGAAATGTTGCAGGTGCATTCTTTAAACCGAATGGCATTCTATTGTAATGGTAGTGTCCTTGTGGTGTGGAAAATGCTGTGTATTTCTTAGAGTCTGTGTCCATTGGGATTTGGTGGAATCCGGAGGATAAATCGAGGGCTGAGAAAAATTTTGCGTTACCTAGTTGGGATAGTATGTCGTCTATGTCGGGTAGTGGATATGCGTCCTGGTCAGTTAGCTCGTTTATTTTTCTGAAGTCTATTACAATTCACCATTTCTGTTTCCCTGAGGCGTCTGCCTTTTTTGCTACTACCCAGACTAGTGAATTGTAAGGAGAATCAGATGGTTCTATGATGTTCTTTTGTAGCATTTCGTCCATTTTTCGTTTGATTTCTTCTCTGTGGCATTCAGGCGGTCGGTAAGATTTTGTGTTAATGATTTTATTTTCTTTTAACGTTATTGTGTGTTTGGCAAGGTTAGTGCATGGTAATAAGTCGGTCTCTAGATGGAATACGTCGAGGTAAAACAGCAATATCTTTTCGATTGGTTCACGGAGAATTTTCTCTATATGCGAAAGTCTGATTAAATCTTTAAACGTGGAGACTTGATCGTACGTGTTTGAATTTTCGATAAAATTAGTCATTTTGGGTGGGCACTCACCACCATTGATAAAGCATATCGTTGTCGGTTTCCCTTCCAGGTAGACTGTTTTTGACACTGCTTGTTTTGGAGGTACGTCGTTTTCCTGTTGCAATAAAAGTATATCATTGTCAAGTTTTAATTGTTGTTTTGAGAGTTCAAATTTGAATTTAGATAGGGCTGGTAAACCGAGTATGCCGTCTTCTATAATTGGAAAGTTGTCTTCTACCACAAAGAATACTAGAGTTTTGCCAAATAGTTTTACCAAAGCGTGTTCGTTAGTTTTAAATTTAGAGTGTCCCATGGAGAATTTTCGTTCTTTTGTTATTCTTCGCTTGAGTATGTTAATTCCTGTCCCGCTGTCAATGAGGAATTTATGTCGTTGTCCGTCGGATCGTAAAAGTACTGTGGGTAGTCTTCCTGTTGTGGCGTTAATTGGTAAGTCTGGTCTATTGAGTTCTCTATTTCTTCTTTGTGTGGCTCGAGGTTGTGGACCGCTGGTGGTCTCGGAAACTGGCTGGGTGTTCGAAAATTTCTACATTGATTGGAGACATGTCCGATCTGATTGCATTTGAAGCATTTCAATTGTGTTCTTTGGGCAAGTGGTATTTGTTCAGTTTGTCGGAAGCTTCTTGGCACCAATGCCAAATCCAAATTGGGTGTTGGAGTTGGTTTTCTAATAATTGGATTGGGATTATTGGTTGTTAGTCGTCGCTGCTCAGGGAGTCGTAATCGTTCTATTGGTTTTGGTCGTCGATTTCGATCTTCCCTGAAGAATCGCTCGATGTCGGTGGCTTTCTTTTCGGCTTCAAGGATATTGTATGGTGGATTGGCGAGTAGTAATTGTCCTATTTCGCTTTTTAGGCCTCGAATAAAATCGATTACGGAGTCTCTTAAAATCCTGTCGTTCATAGCTCGTCTAGTAATTTCGTCACAGTACTCGTTCGTTATACTGTATTTTAATTTATTGAGCGCTCTGCGGAACCTGATGATATAACTTTGCACACTTTCGTCGTGACTCTGTCTCGTTTCGCGTAGCTGGTCTTGTTATTCTCTAACAGAATCTTGGGTGGCTACGTTTCGTCGTAGGGCATCGTACAGGTGTCCGTATTCGTATATCGGTATATTGCGGATGGCCTTTGCGGCTTTACCCGTGATTTTCCCGATTTTGATCATTTTTAGTAATAGCGTGGGTTCGCTACACATGGCTCGCAATTCACGTACTTCGCGTATGAATTCTTCTACTCCGATATCGTCTTCGCCGTTTAATTGTGGAATACATGTTATCGAGTCTTTGGCCTGTAAGCTCTGGGAGGCAAATTGCGGTAGACGGTCCTCGTAAGAGGGATGGTTATCTGCTTCTGTTCGAATTGGAACGTATGGTGGGGAAGTTCTATCTTTCGCGGCAACAGATTCGTCCATAGTAATAAGGGAGCCTAGTTCTGTAGTAGCGTAGCGTCCTATTTTTATTTTGGAGATATTTTTGCCTAATAGTTCTATTTCCGCTGCACGCTTCTTATTATCACTGTCGGCCGTCTGTTGTGTCTCTTTTATACGTTGCGCTAGAAGTTCAATTTGTTTTTGTATCGCGTCGAGTATGGCACGAATCGAATTATCCGTAGCTCCGTTTGTAGAAGCGGTTTCAATAGTTTCGATTTTGTCTTTTCGTGATGTAGCCATGATTCTAATTGAGCTTATTGATTCTGAACTACTATTTGGACTCGAAACGCTTGAGACACTTGGTTTTCTCACACGGTAACGTAAAAATGAATCCAGATTTTCAACTTACCGTAGTAGCTATGACCGTTGAGGAGTCTCTGGGATGTTTCCTCTCTGGTTGGTTCTAGATTCCGAATCTTATTCGTAGGCTTGCTCTGCGTTGACCGTAGTCCTCTCGTCTAGTTTCACCGTAGAGGAACGTTGAAAGTTGCTGCAGGGCTTCGTAGTAGCAAAGATTCGCAGTGGTCCGTTGATCCTTCGATCTTCAATGATACGCGTACGCCGAAATCGTAATTTCGTTTACACTGAAGTGAATAGATCCTGGCACGGATCGCCAAAAATGTCAAGTAAAATTGTGGTAAAAATAAGAAATTTGTCAATTTCCGAACAGGAGATCGAGTTCTTTTTATTTTTACTCAATTTGTACAATATTATTTTCGGTTCGCAATGATACACTTTCGACACTTGGGTTAGTTAAGAATTTTTTAGACTGACTGGATGATTTTGAAGGGAGCATTTATATTCTTTTATTCGTTGGAGTGGGAGAAGGCTTTGCTTGTACTTATCATATATTTCGGAGAACGGCTGGAGTGACCGAATGCCACCCAGGCGCCTGAGAACGGGTGCTGACCGGACGGTCACACGTGATAAGGCGCTCGGAATTTTGGTTTATCATATGGCTGCCCGAATTTGACCTGCGACAAGAGTCTTCCCGCAGGGAGGATTCGCTCTTGCGAGTCTATGGGGGCTGGCAAACCCACGTTCCCGCAGCCGGGAGGACCGTCGGGACAGCGTCCCGCTTACGTGAGTCCTCTATGTAGACCGCAAGGAAGGTATGCCGTGGTGTAAGACTAAGTCTTCCCCACGGAGCCTTGGATAGTAGCGCACCCACGATCCTGAAGCGAAGGGTGAGACCGTCGGGAGAGCCGCCGAGGTACATTTCCTCAACTCCCGCTTACGTGAGTCTCATCTGGGTCTGTCGAGGACGGTTAGCAGGATAGCCGTGCAGCAGAGACGTGGCGGTACATCCACAAAGAACAGTCCCACCATTGACTAAGAATGGTACCACGGGCGGCCGAGTGTTAGCCCAGAGGGTGTAGCGAGCCCTCGGCTCGGCCAATTATGGGTATGGACTCGTGGTGGCAGTGGTTGTGGCCAAATGCTGGCAAGAGGGCCGATTTAAGGGGGACATGGTTCCCCCGAATGGCCTTCGGCGGGTGAGCAGCGTCCCACCTGCTCCGGATACCGTCCCGAGAAGACGGAAGGGCTTGGAAAGGGCCCCGTTTCACCTGAGACGAGTGAAAGCCCCTGCAGGACTAACTAATCTAGGTAACATAGGTACTCGGTACCATGTGCGCTGGTTGGGCGTATCCCAACTCCGATGGCTCTGGGGATGCCCGGGTGCTGTATATAATTCTATATCTCAGGAAAGTACCCGACACCAATGAACCATACTAGATGTGACAAGAGTCTAGTTATCGCCGAGCAGCGAGCTCTAGAAACGTCGATTTTTGACCGTTACGTTTTCACACACAAGAAGAGGCATACGTAATCATAGGCGCGAGCGGTGGCGTGACCCGAGCATAGTGGGGGTCGTCTTCCAAATGAGACAAAGGAATAATCGAAAAGCGATCAGTTCCTTCTGACGAGTCAAACGTGACACATCGACAAATCTGACGAGCAAACGAATTCATATAAAAATATCATAAAGTCGAGTCAACTTTCTGTAACATCTTCATCATATTATTGAAAATATATCATTCTTGGTTAACCTGTTAATACAGTGTTACATTCATTAAACCACCTCTAGTTGTCTTAACCGAAACAGGGGAATGACTATTTCGCGGCGTCGATTAACATAATCGTAGCGAGAATTTACGCCTCTCGCTGACGCGTTTTCCTAGCGACCGCGTCTCTCCGCGAACGGTCGTAACAATATAAAATTGTTACCTATATCCAAAGCATACCATCTCTCTTCCCCTCTTTAAAAATATGAACTTTTTCATCTTAATGTCTCCCAAAAACGGATTTAGCAGAAAGTATACGACATCTATAACGATCCAGTTAGAAACTACCGGAGCATGTGTATTTTAAGCGGACCTTTAAACGTCGATTAAACGCGTTCTCTATCCAAGCCTAGCTGAAACATAATTACTCACACCCCCAGTAACACACCTCTAAGTCATTCTAATCAACGTACCATGTAAACACGAATCCAACGCGTTCCAGGAATAGAATCAACCGCCTGTAGTTGTTTAGCTGTACACGACGAGTATAATTATTTCGGGTATTCCTGCAGTACAAAACAGACACCGAAACGACGTCATTTCGACACAAAAATATTTAAAACAATAGGTATAAAAGCATGATACTTAATACCGCACTTGACATCAGGTATAAGAAAAAATAAATTTCTTCAAACAAATTTCAAGTTAAATCTTTAGCTTGTGTAATTATATCAAATTTGTGCAATTAACAATGAGCAATTTCCATCATGTTTTGACAACTGACTCATCGATGATGTATTTCCTTGGAATTGAAAAAGGAATGTGCATAATTTTGTCCTCCGTCATCACTCAAAATATTATCTACATGCTATACTTAGGGATTCAATTTTATAATACGTTGCCTCAGTTTCCATCGCTGCTTTAATACTATCAGTCACCTGAACTGTAATATAAACCCGTCTTTTATTTCCATTACTATTCTGCATACCATTTCTCAGGAACAATACATTTTATTTGATAATCTAATAACATGCGAAGTTCCTCATTTGTCCCAACATCAATCAATGGATAAGTGAATTGAAATCTGTGAAAATAAGTATCTAGTAATACGACTTCCGGACGGACATAATTAATGCAATGATTGTTGCATTTCAAAACAATTTCCTATCCATTCGGAGCAAAAATCGCTCGCAGAACAGGCGGACGGCCTCGTGATCCTCTCAACATCGCTTCTACAATCGCTGGGGGGCGGGGTCAATGTTTCTCCTATGGCGTGCCGCAGAGTGTAGCGGGGCAGCTCCCACACCGGGCAGAGCTCCAGGGTGTGCTGCGCTGTGTCCCTGCCCTCTCCGCAGTGGTGGCAGATGTCTGTCGTCTCTCGTCTGATTCTCTTCTGGAACTCGCCGAACACGCCGTGTCCGGTGAGCACTTGGGTCATTCTGAATGTGAGCGGGAGGCCGTGGTGGCTTCTCCATGCCTCCCAGTTTGGGAGGACTGCCTCCGCGCCTCGATATATTCGCCTCCCTCGTTGATCATCTGGGATCGCCACAGGTCCCACGTGTCCTCCTCAGCGGTTCCTAGGTCGCTTGGAGCCGCCTGCTCGGTCAGATCTTCTTCCGGATGGCATACTCTCCGGTGGGTGTATCTCCTTTTGAGCGCAAGCGCCCGGAGCTCCCACGGGTGGGGGGACGCGGCTAGAGCGGTCGCCGACGAGCGGGACACATTCCGGTATCCCCTAATGATTCTGATGGCGGTTACCCTGTGTAGCCTCCTCAGGAGCAGGATGCTGCGACGACTCGCCATCAGGTCGTCCGCCCATACCGGGGCCTCGTACATCACTCGGGACCGAACGACGCCCTCGAAAAGTCGGCGCACTGCGTCTCCCGCCCCGCCGATGTTCGGTAACAGGCCGCACAAGGCATTGGCAGCCGCCGACACATTCGGAATCACGGAGTCGAAATGTGGCTCGAACGTCCACTGGCTGTCGATGATGTGACCCAGATATTTCATCTGCAATCCCACCCGGACGGTTTCGCCTGCCATGTTTATGTATAGGTCGGGTGGTGTGGTCTCTCGCCTCTTCTTGTCATAGAACCAGATGGCCTCCGACATCGCAGGGGAGACACTCAGGCCCAGTCCGCGCACAGCACGGGTCGCGCAGGCCGTTGCGATTTCGCCGATGCGCAGCGTCTCGTGCAAGCCACGACCCCTACCAGGATCAGGGTGTCGTCCGCATAGCATACCATGGCCGCGCCTGGGGGCAGCGGGCATCGCAGTACCTCGTCGTACGCAATGTTCCATATGATCGGACCCAACACCGAGCCCTGTGATACTCCGCGCTCGATGGGTCGCCTTTCCTCCCCTTTCTTGCTGGTGTAACACACCCACCTGTCGTCGAGGTGGGCTCGGATCAGTCGGACGAGGTAGCTGGGAACCTCGAAGTGCTCCAGGGCCGTCACTATCCTCTCCCATGGCATGGTATTAAACGCGTTGGCGATGTCCAGGGAAAGCGCCAGCGCCACGTCGTTCCGGGAAACCATGTTCTCTGCAGGTGCCCGCACGCGTCTGACCGCATCAATCGTCGAGGGTCCCGTCCGGAAGCCGTACTTGCTTTCGTGCCAACCTGGCACCTGACCCGCTATGGGTCGCTCCAAGCGGGTGGCGGCTACCCTCTCGAGTAGTTTGCCGACCTCGTCTAACAGGCATATCGGCCGGTACGCTGACGGAGAGGTCGTCGGTCAGCCCTCTTTACGGGGGCAGACCAGCCTGCCCGACCGCCACGCCCGGGGGTAAGCTCCCACTTTCAGGCATCTTGTGTAGAGGCGCCGAAGTCTGGGGTCCATGACTCCCATCACTTCCCCCCAGATCCGACCCGAGGTTCCTTCCGGGCCCGGCGTAACGACGCGGGAGGCCATTCTTCCTGTCGCCTGCCATATCTCTTCCTCCGCGACTTCGCAGTCATCCCTCCATTCCAACGTCCGTGTTGTTTCCCGCGACAGTTCTGCTGCCCTGTGTTTTCTTGCTGGGGAAAAGCGTCCCGATGATCCGCAGCAGCAGCGGGAGGTTCCATTTCCATCGTTGCCTGGGGGGCATTTCGGGCGAAGTTTCCGCGTCACCGTCCTGTATCGCCTTCCCCCATGGTCAGCCTCGACTGTTTCAACTTGTTCGGTTCAGGCACGGGCCTTCTCGTTTTTAATCTCCTTTTGCAGCGAGCGCCGTTGCACGCGGTACGCCCGGTAGCGCAAGGAGACTTCTTCTTCGTGCGTCGTCGCCAGCGGCGGCCGCGCGCCCTAGGTACTGTCTTCGGGCCCGGACGCATCTCGTCCTCAGCTCCGCGATGTCAGGTTTCCACCAGTACACTGCCCTGCTTCGCAACGTGCCTGGGTGTGACACGTGGCATGGATGCGTCGCAGATTGCTGTCATGGCCCGGCGAAGGTTGTCGGCCTCCTCTTCACGTCTGTTTCGGTCATCGTCGTCGAGGCCTCCCAGTCCAAGCTGTTGCTATAGCAGCCGCCCGTACTAGATCTCCGTTCATCTCCTTTACCAGGCTATACTAACCTGTTAATACAGTGTTAAATTAGTTATCCGCACTCCGTAATCAAAACAGGGAGAAACTATTTCGACTTTCTTAGATACAATTTACATATCGGCTGACGAGTTTTTGCAACCGCGTCTCTCCGCGAATGGTCGAAAACCGCGCTAGGGTTTTTTTTTTTTTTTAATATATATCTTAAAAAAAAAATTTTGCGGGTGGTTGGTGTTTTTTTTTTAAAAAAAAAAGAAGGGCTTTTCCCCTTTGTTTTTTTTTTTTTTTTTCTGTGTGTTGAGAAAAAAAAAAAAAAAAAAAAAAAAATTTAAAATTAAAAAAACAAAAAAAGGAAGAAAAAAAAAAAAAAAAAAAAGAGGCGCAGGGGGTGGGGGCGACACAAAGAAAAAAAAACCAGGGAGGGGGGGAACCGCCAGCGACACCACGCAAAAACAAAAAAAAAAAAAAAAAAAAAGAAACGGAGGGGGGGGGGGGGGGGGGTTGGGTTGGTTTTTGTTTTCCCCCTTATATTTATTCGGAAGGCACATGTTTACCGATCTTCCCCGTCTTCGTGCTTCGGTACTTATAAATATACCAAGACCGTCGCGAGCTTTGTCGCCTTTGTAGCTGGCTACGATAGTCGAGAATTTTTGGCGTGACAATATAAAAAGCACGATCTTCTCGCCGTCTCGTTTCATTCTCCCCGTTTTTCCTTTACCCCCGCTTTTTTAGCTCTCGCTCTCTTTCTGGCTCTCTTCTTTGTCGTGCGCGTAAATTCGATTTTAAGGTATTCGCGGAAATTCATAAACGAAAAGCGTTGAAACGATGCACGAGAATTAGCATTGACCTTTATTGCCTCTTTTAAGCGTACCAGGGATGAAACATTTTTTCTCTTCTCGCTTCTTTCTGCACTCTGGCTTTTTCAGGAAATAACTCGGCGATACTTTTGTAATAAATATTTCTATAATATCAAACATTACCAGCTTTTAATATTACGCCACGTGTATTTTGTAAGGTGTATATTTCATGACAGAGGGATTTTCAAACGTTCATGGAACTTCAGTGTACAAGGTGAAACACGAAATACGTTTTCACTGTTTTCTCTAAACGTAATAATGTTACTCGATTCTCTCAACAGCTATTTTTCTTCTTCAACATTTTCCAGCAATGTCTACTTCCTTTAAGGGAATCAAACTCGATGATACGAATAACGCGAGATTTGACTGCATTAAAAACTGTATTTAAAATATTAAATTAAGGTACAGCCTGTAATCGCTAAGTCGTTAATACAAAGTATAAATCGCAAAATGAAATCGCGGATGAATACTCGATAAATGATCGTCACGTAACTCGGTAGATTGCTCGCTGGTACTCGTAGATACTCGAAGATACTGTACTCTTTCGGTTGCGACGGTTTATTTATACTGGTCGGGGGGGCAATCGAATCCTAAATATACGCTAACAGTTTATATTTGTCTAGTCAACAAGTTGTTTGAATAAACTGTACTTTATACCTGTTGATTCAGTGTATACTCTATTGAACTACTCCTATTATCGTAACAGAAATAAGGGGATCGACCAGTTCGTGGCGTCGATTATATAATCGTAACGGCAATTTACGACTCTCGTTGACGCGCTATCTCGCGATCGCGACTCTCCGCGTACGGTCTAAAACATAGTTGATTTTGTTTAAATGCAAGTTATGGTTTCGCCGGAGTAGGGGCAGAAAGGACAAAGGCTATACACGAATCATTTATAAACAACTTAAGGAATATGGGCGAAGATGATTTGACATGGTATTTCTGTATGCAGGTTGCCTTATTTTCATATTGCTATTATAATATAAATGTCATAGTACAAACCCGGACGATAAATAGATGGCGTATTTCGTTAGTAAAAATTATTGCATTTATGAATGAAATTGGAAACTTTCAATAATTCTCAACTACGAAATTTATGTCTTATTCTATTACAAATGGTGCATGCCTGTCAGTTAGATATTATAAGAACGAAAAGTTTTCCATTGAAGCATTAAAGTTTCGGCAAAAGTTTTGAAAAGTAGGCGTCATAGTGTAGATACGCTGGTATAAGTTGACGTCTTCCGGATGTAGAGTTAGTGCCGCATCGGCCACACTGGTCGCCATCTTTACCTTTCTAAAATTGCGTTCGTCAGATAATTAACATAATTTACATGTTATTATAAACTGTATTATAAATTATAATAGATTTTTGTACATTACATATGTCGGGTTTACATTAGAATTAGGGTTAGGGGCGTGAAACGAATCTTCGTTTGGGTTACACGTTGTCGTTATGCAATAGAGAAGACATTGACTAGTGCAAATACGATTATCATAGAACCGGACAAATAACCGTGATAGTTAGATACTCGAGAAGCTAATGACAATGATCCTAGGTTATATAACGAATCCGCGGTCGACGGGATGATAGATGAACGTGCTCACAAAATCTAAGTCGGACGCGTAATATTCACTGGTCGTAAAGGGTTACTCTTTTCGTCGATGAGCTCGCGAGAGAGAATGAATTTCCTGTCCCGATGATGCCACAGAGGAAAACTATACGGGGTGTGTCTAAGGACACGAGATCATCGGATTCGTCGAGAAAAGCCTTCGTTCAGAAAGTAAGGGAAATTGGCGTTGCTGCTAATTGGTCAATCTCCATATCGGTGGTTAGAAAAAGATGCTAGCCGCCCTCGAGGGAAGGTTGCTAGTGGGAGACGCCGTTCGTTGAAAAATAGGTCTCTACTATCTACCCGTAGCTGGGACAAGGATTGTTTGTTTGAAGGACTTTTAGTCAACTAAATCGTAAGATTTATGACGGGCCCTCAGGCTAGCTGAACATGTACTGCGGAGACGCATCGACATCTGGCAATCATCTTGCTCGAAGAATAGGGTCTGCGTGTGGCGAGCCAGGGGACAGAAACCGTTGGAATGTTTACTGTCGCGTGCCGCCCGAAATATTTCTTTTAAGGAGAGCTATAGAATTACTCCATTACCTTTGTTAGACAAAGCGTTCATCCCGTGACCGCGGCTACGTTCGGCGACTGGCTGTCGCCTCGAGCCCAAGCTCATTATCAAAACTCTCGAACAATTACAATCGGATTGAATAACTACAATTGTTTAATTACAGCTATAGTAAACTCTAGGTGACAATGTTGCGGGATTATCCAAAATTCCAAAGGCTCCGGTGTTCTTTCATCTCCGACATATCTATTAAACGTTCCCCACAGAGGAAAATTTTCCGATCAATATTCAGGACCGCATAAAGTGCTAGAAGTCTTAGAAAATCAAAACGTCAAGATTGAAGTTAAAGGGATTCTACAAACAGTGCATTTAAATAAGTTGAAAATAGCGCATAACCCAAATAGACAATAGACGAGCAATATCAAATTTCTTCCGGAAATTTAAACACCAAGGGCGGGGGTGTCACGTCCTGCGCTGCGCACACGCCGTAACGTAGACTAAAACTACCAATAGCGCGAGTGAGCGTTCCAATTTGAAATTTAAATAAATTTTAACAATTTGTACAGAAACCAAATTCGAGCCTCACAACCCCCACGGAATAACCCGTCACATGAGGACACCTTCACGGTAGACCCAAATATAAATAAGCGTAGCGACATAGAAGAAAGAGAGAGATAATTCCTTAGTTCAGAGTAGTTAATTCCTCAGTTCTGTATGATTAGTTCCCAGTTCTTGTTAGTCTTGTTAATCGACGTGCTTGCATTTGCTAATTTGTAAACTATCGAAAATCTATCAAAATTAAAATCTTGTAATTAATGAGAGTGAAAAAGTATTGCGAATGATTGTAACTCCGAGTATTTGAAATTTCAACGACAATTTTGTCAATATCCAATTAGTATACGAATAAACATTTTTTTGTGAAGAATATTTGTCTAATAATATAATAGGATTAAGCAAACATTTATTTGCACCAACTTTAATCCTCTCCCATGCCAGTACTCCTGCGCGTAGCAGGTTAGCCGAAACGTGGAGTTTAATTGCCAATCGCATTTAATAACAGACAACACTACAATTTAATCTGAATTCAAAAGTTAACGGCAACACAACCAAAACGAGTCAAACAAAACGTAACAGGGTAAATATTTTGGTGACAGCGGTGGGATGCGCTCCACGGAGGATTAAAGTTGGTTTAACGGTAAGATTAGCTCCACTGACAATTAAGATTTTTTTGGTTATTGACAAGAATAAATAGAAACATGGCGACTTCGTCAGAATCATCGGACAAGGACATGCTTTTGTCACTATTAGAAAAATTAAAAGCATGGGACGTAAACTTTCGTACGCTGAACGACATGGACGAAAGAGTCCACGAATTACAAGACGACATAAGTGTACTCAAGGCAAAGAAAGAAGTAGAGACACGTGTATCACAGCCGACAATCCAGCCAAGGACAGCATCGACGGATAGTGGTTCACAACCGATTAAACTAAAAGACGCGATCGATTCGGTACCAGTGTTCGCCGCACATCGACCCTCGGTATTTCGATTTTTAAGAGAATGCGAGCGCGCACGAAACATGGTTCCTAGGCATCAAGAACCCCAGTTAGTGAAATTATTAGTAAACAAGCTTCGTGGACACGCGCTCCTCGCCGTAGAGGACATTCAAATAAACAATTTAAACGATTTCGGGAATAAATTAATAGATCTGTTCGGTGCAGGAAAAACAGTTAACGAGTATAAAGGCGAATTAGCAACAGTGTTTCAACGACCGGGAGAAGACATACTAGATTATATGAATCGCGTCAGAGATCTCAGACTGGCGATAATGAACGGGGAAAGATACGAGTACGGCACTGTATTCCAAGATAGAATAGATCGAGACGTGAGGGAGGCTTCCGTTAAGGGGCTCCCAAACAAGGTGTATTTACGAGTAAAGATAGCAGGATACAAATCCTTGGACGATGCGTACCGCCAAGCCGTGAAAGCAACACGAGAGTTAAAACAAGCAAACAATAGAATACGATACCAACATCCGACACCTCCGAATAATTATAACCGAAACAACGCTCATCCTCCATACAGTAGTAACTACTTTGGAAACAACCGCCAGGACTGGAGATTTGTACCGCCGTCGCGGAAACATCTAGTTTAGATGTTTATAAGATTTTAAGAGTTTAGAGATTTAACCTAACCCCATCTAGTTTAGATGTTTCCGCGACGGGAATAGAACCCGGGAATAGAAGAAGATGCCAGGAAAAGAGCAAGAGCAATAGCCTGGGAAGAAAAATGCATAAGTAAATACCTCGATATAGATCTAAATCAAAAGAGGGATGCTGATCATTTGAACCAGTCAACTTTTCAATGCAAACACCATTCCGTTGCTGTGATAAGGGATAATGTCACTTTATATAGTAAGAGGACGCACGGCACCACAGACAGGATCATGAGTGAGAAATTTTCCGAGTTCCCAAACAAGATAAACAATACTAATGCCAAAGAACTTTCAGATGAGGCAGAACCTAGGAAATTGAACGACAAGCAACGCTTACCCACTGCCTAATATAACGGAGATATTGGACCCGCTGGGAAGTGCGAAGTGCCTCTCCACGTTCGACTTGGCAAAGATACAGAAGCAAGACTCCACGAATTTCGTGAATGTCTCAACCATAATAGGAAAAAAGATAGTGAGTGTATCTCTCCCAAAAACTTCTGTAAAACCGTCAGAAAGTAACTTTATCGAACTCAAAGCCAAGTCATCAAATTGCAAGGAAGTTCAGGCTACACAGAATAAAAATATAGCTATACCTAAATCCAAAACAGAATCTATAAGCAGAAAGGTTTATAATAAAAATTCAAAGAATAATTCTAAATCTACCGAAAATATTCCTAAACGTTCCATACAAATAACTAATAATTTAATTATAATAAGCACTTCCAGTGAAACTATTCATCCTGAAAAGGTAGAGAAAAATCAACGTGTTGTGAATAAAGAAAATAAAGAAAAAAAAAAGATAACTAAGGAAAAGGATTCTAAACATTTTCAAGCTGAAGAAACGCAAGTTAAACAGGCTCAAAGAAATCAAAAGGGAGAAAATAGGGAATCACCAGTCGAAGATATATATGTCGGAGATGAGAGGACATCGGAGACCTTTCTCTGGAACTTCAGAAAACCCGCAAAATTGTAATTAACGTTTACAGTTGTAATTAAGCGATCTGTCATCATTGTACTTGTTTGCGATTTGTGATAATAAACTTGGGCTCGGGGCGACAGTCAATCGCCGAACGTAGCCGCGGTCACGGGATGGACGCTTTGTCTGACAAAGGCACGGAGTAATTCTATAGCTCTCTCAAAAAAGGAAATAGTTGTAATACTCGGCAGTAAACATTCCAACGGTCTCTGTCCCGTAGCGCGCCACACGCAGACCCTATTCTTCGAATAAGATGTTTACCAGATGTCGATGCGTCTTCGCAGTACACGTTCAGCTAGCCTGAGGGCCCGTTATAAACACTAAGATCTAGTTACCTAAAGTCCTTCAAATAGACAAACAGCCTTTGTCCCAACTACGGGAAGATAGAGGAGACATATTTTCCAACGAACGACGCCTCCCACCAGCAACTTTCTCTCGAGGGCGGCTAACGTCTTTTTCTAACCACCGATATAGAGATTGACCAGTTAGCAGCTACGCCAATTTCCCTTACTTCCTGAACGAAGGTTGTCTTCGACGAATCCGATGATCTCGCGTCCTTAGTCACACCCCATCATAGTTTTCCTAGGTGGCATCATCGGGACAGAGGTTCATTCTTTTTTGTGATCTTGTTGACGAAAGGTAACGCCTTACGTTTCGCGAGTGCGATAGCTGCTTGAGTTAGCAGAGTGTGCGAGTAGACTTAGCATCCCGTTGGCCGTTGATTCGTTATTGAACCTAAGACCAATACCACTAGTATCGCGATCGTCCACGATACCGAGGCGATTGTCAAGCCTGTACTGTCCACGCTCGTGTCAGCAAATCGTACCTTTGATATACCACAACGATGGCCAGTCCCAATGAGGATTTATCGAACGCCCGTAACCCCACTAATAATACTACTCCGACATATATAAAAACTTGAATAAATACGCTAGCCATTGGATCATAATTGGATTAAAAATACTTCATTGGTTACTACATCTAGTATTTGACGTAGATAACATGAGTGCTGATCTTGTGATTCCTCATGGAAAATATAGATGGTATCACATTATACTATATCCAAAATATTTTTGGGTTAATATGGCTACGGCATTTTCAAAAATTTGTATTTTGAATGCTATTGGCAAGCAATTGGATAATTGGATCGGTATCAGTAAACTTGCGTCTTGGCGCAAAATAAAAACTAAAATGAAGGAAAGGAAGAAAATAGTAATTGGATACATGGTAGTCTTGAAGCCAATATTGCAAAAGTTTAGTAGCTTGTAAATGAAACAAAAATCGAAGAGGACAAGGAACCAACATACGCAGATTACATCAGAAATTTGTTCCATAAAATCAACACCGTGCAAAAAATAGCAAGAGAAAATCTGGGAAAATCCAAGTTAAAATCGAAGGAATACTATGACCGAAGGATTAACCCGCAAAACTTCAAAATAGGAGACCTAGTATATCTATTAAAGGATCCCCACAGAGGAAAATTTTCCGATCAATATTCAAGACCGCATAAAGTGCTAGAAGTCTTAGAAAATCAAAACGTCAAGATTGAAGTTAAGGGGATTCCACAAACAGTGCATTTAAATAAGTTGAAACTAGCGCATAACCCAAATAGACAATAGACGAACAATATCAAATTTCCTCCGGAAATTTAAACACCAAGGGCGGGGGTGTCACGTCCCGCGCTGCGCACACGCCGTAACGTAGACTAAAACTACCAATAGCGCGAGTGAGCGTTCCAATTTGAAATTTAAATAAATTTTAACAATTTGTACAGAAACCAAATTCGAGCCTCACAACCCCCACGGAATAACCCGTCACATGAGGACACCTTCACGGTAGACCCAAATATAAATAAGCGTAGCGACATAGAAGAAAGAGAGAGATAATTCCTTAGTTCAGAGTAGTTAATTCCTCAGTTCTGTATGATTAGTTCCCAGTTCTTGTTAGTCTTGTTAATCGACGTGCTTGCATTTGTCAATTTGTAAATTATTGAAAATCTATCAAATAAAAATCTTGTAATTAATAAGAGTGAAAACGTATTGCGAACGATTGTAACTTCGAGTAATTGAAATTTCAACGACAATTCTGTCAATATCCAATTAGAATACGAATAAACATTTTTTTGTGGAGAATATTTGTCTAATAATATAATAGGATTAAGCGGACATTTATTTTCACTAACTTTAATCCTCTCCCATGCCAGTACTCCTGCGCGTAGCAGGTTAGCCGAAACGTGGAGTTTAATTGCCAATCGCATTTAATAACAGACAACACTACAATTTAATCTGAATTCAAAAATTAACGGCAACACAACCAAAACGAGTCAAACAAAACGTAACAATACGTTGCTTCTGATTGGATAAACGAAGGTTGGTGGACTAGGAAGGTTCTTAGTCGGCCTGGATAGAAAGTTGCTAATGGGAAGCATCGTACGTGAGAAAAACTAACTTTCCCTTGTTAAGCCGTAGTAGACAATAGTCTTTAGAAAGTGATTGAGGAAAAAGGATTTTTGTTCGGCCTGAAGGACCTTTCCTAACAAATTCCTTAGATTTATGATGGGCCCTTAAGACTATTGAGGGTACGCAGTAAGGATGAGCGGTTCTAGTTCGGATTTGGTTCCCGTCTGGCCCGCGGTGTATGGCCTTGTCTAGGTAGAGGGTCGCCCGACTTAACATCCTCCCCCCGTTGAGAGGGTACCGATCAAATTTTCGTTAAGGGTAGAATTAATTGGAGCTGCCGCCCAACTCTTTGTCGATTGCTGGTTGTCCGTATTCTGCTGGATCGGGTTGGCTCGATAGTAGGACGAGCTGTGTGGCACCTCGATCCACGATTGTGGTTGTTTGGATGAGGCCGTTATCGCCATGGTGAATTCGATGATACGGCCGACAGGCAGGTGCGTTGAGGATATGTTGTCCTCATTGTATTCTGGATCGCCGTGGTCCCCGGCATTGCCTAGATAGTTTCCGTTGAAGTTCATGAACCAGGAAATATCGAGAAACAGCTCGGCCCATGGAGTATCGTGGAACACCACGGCCCAGGAGGTGTCGTGGAAGGGAACGTCGGTGGTGCTTGGTGACGATTCATCAAACACGGCGCAGAGTTTTGAGGTTTGGATCTTATCCCTGATTGAACCGTGATGTGGCAGATAGTAGCTGTTGTCTGAGAGATGATCTGTCTTGGAAATGTGGTCGATGTCTGTAGTGGATTTGGAGACTGGCCTCCTCCCGATGACCCGCCAGAATTGCATTCTCTTGGTGATGATTCTTGGTAGAGAAGAATCTTTGGGCGTCGTGATTGGGACTTGTTTTGCCATTGGAGAGTATAGTGGCGTCGTTGCAGCCAAGGGTGACTTCAGGGAGAAGTCTGTGGTACGCGACTTGTTCGTTGTGGCGCTCTGTGAACTCAGTAGAGAATCGCTGAGATCAGATGGAATGTTATGTAAATTACCCATGACATTTGAGAGATTAGTCATGGTGGTAATAATGCGGAAATTATTCTGATTAGGGCCAATTGCAGGTGTGGCACATCTCTGAGGTGGCGAAGTTGGAGTCTTTACGTTATTTCTCGGAGAGTGACTGTCCAATGCAATGTTTCTAATCTCGGGTGGTACATGTGACGTGATGTAAGATTGATCATTGAACTTCGACACGTTGTGTTGTACGTTCATCGTGGAAGTATTGCCCGAAGAAAAACTGCCCCTGGACGGTTTGATCATAGCGGATTTCGAAGTCTTTACAGTAGCTTTCGACTCAACGTTGACCTTACTGTCCTGGATGGAACTCAACCCCTTTACTATCTAGGTTGTGAACTACTGTTAAAGAGTCATGAACGTTCTGTAACAGATTAGGGGAGATTAATTTCTGATACGATTTGTCGCCTGGTGAGACCTTCTCCTTCTTCCGGTTCAAAGGCTCATTGAAGCTTGCCAAATTCAAGGTGATTTGTGGCGTTGGATGAAACGATCGAGATAATGCGGACGCGAACTTGGTTGTCGTCAAGTCGCGTGTAGGTGACGAGCTGCGGGTGTCATGCAATGAGTTGCGCGTGTCTTGCGACGAGATCGGCGTTCGAGTCGATGCGATCTTCTCTGACGGCGGAGTTTGAATAGCATTGCTGGTGTCATTTAAGTCATTGTTACTTCCCTGGAAATGATTTGACAGGTTACCGCTGCATCTGGAGGTCGACGGAGTGGATGGTCGTTTGCCCTCTATGAGCTCCCTTATTCTAATGGCCAGGGAAAGGTAGGCCTTGGGCGTTTCTTGTGCCACTGTGGTGTCCGCTTCGCCGAAGTCCTCTAAATTCTCTTGGGCGAGTCGGAACCGTCTCCATTCTTCCTCGAGTTTTGTCTGATATCATTTTAAGAGGCAAACGTCAAGTTCTCCAGCTTGCTTATACTGAGCGATGTCGCTCTCCATGGCTTTGATGTTGCCGATGCACTTGGCGTTTTTTCGCTTAATGATGACTCTTAACGTGGTCGATATGTTTGCGATGTAGACACTGCGTTAACAATGGTGAGACTTGTGATATGCGATTGGCGATTCCTTATGCGAAGTTATTCCGGCTGCAAGTTGTCGCTAGCCTCTATGCAGCGAAATATTGTTAGCTTCGCGAAGAAGGTGCTCTTCCCGAATATCACTTGTGTCGTCTTGCAATCAATGGGTTCCGATAGAGCGTTGTTCCGGCTGCAAGTTGTCACTTGTCACTATGCAGCGGAATATCGTGTGCGTGTGCTTCGCGACGAAGGTCATCCTTTCCGAAGGCTACACGTTTTGTTGCGAGAATGAAGTTGTTGGAAATCGTTGCTGATGAACGTCCAGCTACGGTAGGACGCTGCCTGGTAGCGTGCCTCGACCAACGGGTTATACCTCTTCGAAGGTGACGCTCCTGACGTCACTGACATCGCTGGTGTGATACATTTCCTCTGCTGGTTTTGATACGATGAAGTGGCACTGTGTGGTCACTGGTAAGTGCACTTCAGTTGATACGTATCCGGTTAGACGTACCATGAACTTTCGAACGGCTGCGTGTTAACACTATCCACTTGCCACTGAATCATCCGGCTCGAAGAACCATGTATTTTCGATCAATCGCAGGGAGACGCAATCTCGAGCAGAAAAGTCTACGGGAGTCGTAAATTCCTGTTACGATTATAATAATAATCGACACCACGAGTTGATCGACTCTCTACCTGGACCAGGTCATACAGCGCGGGCCAGAAGGGCACCAGACGTCCGCTCATCCTTACGACGTACCCTCAATAGCCTAAGTACCCGTCATAAATCCCATTAATTTGCTAGCTAAGGTCCTTCAGACCCAACAAATATCCTTCTTCCTCAATCACTTTCTAAAGACTATTGTCTATTATGGCTTGACAAAGGAAAGTTGGGGTTTCCCGCGTACGATGCTTCCTAATAACAACTTTCTATCGAGGGCAGCTAAGACTCTTCCTAGTCCACCAGCCTTCGTTTAACCAATTAACAACGAAGCCTATTTTCCTCACTCTCTTAGCCAAGATCGTCACGAACAAATCCGATGGTCCCGTGCGCTAGACACACCCATCACGAGCCTTCCTACGACACAGCATCGTCACAGTAACTTATTGCTCCTACGACCTCAGGAGAGTCCAGTCAAACTTCTTCTACACCGTTGGAAGAGTCAACTACTTCTTTCTACACCGCTAGAAAACTCACCAACTAAGTCCAAATCTAACGCCTAAGCACGAACACTCACTTCCTCTACTAAGTATCCTCTAGTGCTACGTCCACTAACATACGAAGTTCAATTCTAAGAGCCTTGCTCTAGCGTGCATATTTAACTTACCTTCGGGCGATACGTTGTCATCAAGGAATTATATCTACTCAAAAGTGTAACTTAAGTGTTGAAAATAAAACCTTATAATTCTGCGAATCACAGTGTTATCCTAACTCAACCACCCCTATTATATTAACGGAAATCAGGGGATCGATCAACTCGTGGTGTCGATTACTATAATCGTAACGGGAATTTACGACTCCCGTTGACGTCCCTCCTCGCGAGCTCGTCCCTCGCGATTGGTCGAAAATACTTCAGTGTTGTTGCAATTTTGCATACTCTGTTTTAAATGTTCAATTGAGCGTATCACGGTTTCCATGCGATACATGTAGACAATTGGATGCGCGTTACACTCCACATTTGCTGCCAAACACAGCAGACCTGCTCCTGTTTACATTAGGACAACTTGGGTCGAGGACAAGTCCCATGTTATTGCAGTACTGCATATCCAGGCTTCAATATTCAATTGGACGTATCCTCGTTTCCATTGGAGATATGTCGACAATTCGATCCGCGATAAACTCCACATAACGCATAATCGCGTTATAAGCATAACGCGCTTCGAAATGTTAACATCCACCAATCGCAGCGGAGATACGTTAAACTGAATACTGAAGCCTAAGTATGCAAAACTGCAATTACAAAGGATTTGGCAGGGACCAGTATTGACATAGCAAAAACCGGCTGGTGCGCCCTGTATTTGGCAGCAAATGTGGAGTAGAAAGCGCACCAAATTGTCGACATATCTCCAGTGGAAACGGAGATTCGTTCAATTGAATATTGAAGCCTGGATATGCAGTACTGCAATAACATTGGATTTGAACTCGACCCGAGTTGACGTAATGTAAACATTAGCAGGTGGGCTGTATTTGACAGCAAATGTGCGGTATAACGCGCATCGATATGTCGACATATCTCCAATTGAAACGGAGATACGTTCGATTCAATATATAAGGTAGTGTAGCGGCACTCGAGAGTAAACTTACCAACAGTTTACGTCGCGTGACGCACGACACAAGACGCTATACCTGCGGACAAGATGTTTTTATCTAGCCTAAGGACCCGCCATAAACCTTAGGATTTATTATAGCGAAGGCCCTCCAAAGAGACAAACAGTCTTTGTCTATCAGTCTCTAAGTCTACCACCTACTACGGGAACACACGAGAAATCTGCTTTCTCTCACGTGCGACGCTTCCCGCTAGCAACACCCTCTCAGGGGCAAGCTAGCACCCTTTTCCAACGGCCAACACGAATTAGCCAATAAACATTAACGTACATTTCCCTCACTTTTCCCAAACAAAGCTTTTCTCAACGAATCCGATGTCCTCGCATCTTTAGGCACATCCCAACACAGTTTTCCTTCGCAGCAGCATCGTGACGGAAAGTCAGTCTGTTACAGGGAGCCAACACACAACGGTCGTTACACTTACACGGTTCGAGTCGAACAATTACCGAAGCCATCGACATCTCGCGCAATCATCTTCCGCATTCGTAGCACATCTCGAATCACAACTATCCGAGCTCTAACTTGTAACCGCGCATCCGCGAAACGAATATAGCCGCTAGTCCTGCGACAAGTGTACTCATCGACATAATATTGAATAAATATTTACTGTTGAATACAACCGAGTTTTCCTTCCGAACCTATCACGACTTATCACCTCATTTACAAAACTGCAATTTGCGCTGGATTTGGCAGGGCACTGATATGACATAGCGCAAACCGGCTGAAGGGCGCTGTATTTGGCAGCAAATGTGGAGTATATCACGGATCGAATTTTCGACAAATCTTCAATGGCACCGGAGATACGTTGAATTGATTACTGAAGCCTAAATATGCAAAACTACAATTACAAACGATTTGGCTGGGCCAGGGTTGGCATAGCGTAAACCGGTGGATGTGCGCTGTATTTGGCATCAAACGAGGAGTATAACGCGCATCGAATTGTTGACATATCGCCAATAGCGGCGTAGATACGTTGAAATGGAAATTGAAGCCTGAATATGCAACATTGGAACTTCGCTGGATTTGACACACCCCGGAGTTAACGTAGAGCAAACCGGTTGATGTGCTCTGTATTTGGCTGCAAATGTAGTGAATAATGCGCATCGAGTTTTCGACATTTCTCCTACAGGAACGGAGATACGCACAATTGAATATTTAATTCCAAATATGCAAGACTGCATTTATAATGAATTTGGCAAGGTCTTGAGTAGACATAGCGCAAAACGTCTGATCGACACTGCATTTAGCTGCAAATGTGTAGTATAACACGCATTGAATTGTCGACACATCTACAATGGAAACGGAGATACGTTCAATTGAATATTAAAGGTGGAATCTGCAAAACTGCAATTGCGCTGGATTTGGCAGGGCACTTAGTTGACATAGCGCAAACCGGCTGATGGGGGCTGTATTTGGCAACAAATGTGCAGAAGAACGTGCATCGAATTGTCCAGATATCTGGAGTAGAAACTGAAATACATTCAATCGAATATTTCAGGCAGAATCTCCAAAACTGCAATAACGCTGTATTTGACAGGGCCCAGAGATGACGTATCTCAAACCGAACGATGTGCACTGTCTTTGGCAGCAGATGTGGAGTATAGCGCGCATCGGATTGTCGACATACAACTAATAGCAGTGTAAATAGGTTCAATTGAATAGTTAAGACAGAATCTGCAAAATTGCAATTACAATGGATTTGCCAGGATACAGAGTTGACATTGCGTAAACCGGTGGATATGCACTGTAGTTGGTAGCCAATGTTGAGCAGAACGCGCATCAAATTGTCGACATATCTCCAATGAAATCGGAGATACGTTCAACTGAATATATATTGTAGAATCTGCAAAATTGCAATTGCGCTGGATTTGGCAGGGCACTGAGTTGACAAGGCACAAACCGGCAGATGTGGGCTGTATTTGACAGCAAATGTGGAAAAGAACGTGCATCGAATTGTCCAGAAATCTGGACTAGAAACAGAGATACGTTCAATTGAATTTTTCAGGCAGAATCTCCAAAACTGTAATAACGTTGTATTTGACAGTGCAAAGAGTTGACATAGCGCTAACCGAACGATATGCGTTGTATTTGGCAGGAAATGTGGAGCTTAGCGAGCATCGAACTGTCGACATCTCTCCAATGGTATCGGAGATACGTTCAATCGAATATTTAAGGTAGAATCTGCAAAATTGCAATTGCGCTGGATTTAGCAGAGCACTGAGAAGGACAGACATGACAGACTGAGAAAAATGCTAGAAAGTTGCGCCCCTGCTGGGTTGGACGTCTGCGGTGATGATAACGACGGTGATAATAACGATGCAAGTACACTGACCTCAGAGGATCATTACACCGCGTTGTGGGCATAGTAATACACCTTCCGCGCTCTCTGTTGTAACCCGTTCAGTGGTTTTCGGCGCTCTCTGTTGTAACCCGTTCAGTGGTTTTCCGCGCTCTCTGTTGTAACCCGTTCAGTGGTTTTCGGCGCTCTCTGTTGTAACCCGTTCAGTGGTTTTCGGCGCTCTCTGTTGTAACCCGTTCAGTGGTTTTCGGCGCTCTCTGTTGTAACCCGTTCAGTGGTTTTCGGCGCTCTCTGTTGTAACCCGTTCAGTGGTTTTCGGCGCTCTCTGTTGTAACCCGTTCAGTGGTTTTCGGCGCTCTCTGTTGTAACCCGTTCAGTGGTTTTCGGCGCTCTCTGTTTAACCCGTTCATGTTCGCTCAATGTGGCGTTCGGCGCTCTCTGCAATACGCTCAATGTGGCGTTCGGCGCTCTCTGTAATACGCTCAATGTGGCGTTCGGCGCTCTCTGTAATACGCTCAGTGTGGCGTTCGGCGCTCTCTGTAATACGCTCAGTGCGGCGTTCGGCGCTCTCTGTAATGCACCCAACGTGGCAATATGATCCGACAGACTGAGATTCATCGGTGTACAAAATCGAAAATGATCTGTCGTGTCATTACGGTCTGACTGGCGACTCACAGAACGCAACTAACACTTTGAATACAAACCATAACGCTACAAATTCTTGTTCTCCTTTATTTCTCTGTTGTCAAACCGCCGAACGAAATCTTGTTATTGCACTGGACCCTTGACTTACTTGGCCATTTAGTTAAATCGTAAATAATGTCAGTTGCATCGAATCTAATGTAAGAAAGCACGATATTTTAGTTACACACGAGGACGTGTGATAGCCAGGATGGCCGTGTCGGAGATGAAAGAACACCGGAACCTTTGGAATTTTGGATAATCCCGCAACATTGTAACCTAGAGTTTATTATAGCTGTAATTAAACAATTGTAGTTATTGAATCCGATTGCAATTGTTCGAGAGTTGTGATAATGAGCTTGGGCTCGAGGCGACAGCCAGTCGCCGACCGTAGCCGCGGTCACGGGATGAACGCTTTGTCTAACAAAGGTAATGGAGTAATTCTATAGCTCTCCTTAAAAGAAATATTTCGGGCGGCACGCGACAGTAAGCATTCCAACGGTTTCTGTTCCGTGGCTCGCCACACGCAGACCCTATTCTTCGAGCAAGATGATTGCCAGATGTCGATGCGTCTCCGCAGTACATGTTCAGCTAGCCTGAGGGCCCGTCGTAAATCTTAGGATTTAGTTGACTAAAAGTCCTTCAAACAAACAATCTTTGTCCCAGCTACGGGAAGATAGTAGAGACCTATTTTTCAACGAACGGCGTCTCCCACTAGCAACTTTCCCTCGAGGGTGGCTAGCATCTTTTTCTAACCACCGATATGGAGATTGACCAATTAGCAGCAACGCCAATTTCCCTTACTTTCTGAACGAAGACTTTTCTCGACGAATCCGATGATCTCGTCTCCTTAGACACACCCCGTATAGTTTTCCCCTGTGGCATCATCGGGACGGGAAATTCATTCCCTCTCGCGAGCTCATCGACGAAAAGAGTAACCCCTTACGACCAGTGAATATTACGAGTCCGACTTAGACTCCGTTAGAGTCCGTACATCTACCATCCCGTCGACCGCGGATTCGTTATTAAACCTAGGATCATTGTCATTAGCTTCTCGAGTATCTAACTATCACGGTTATTTGTCCGGTTCTATGATAATCGTATTTGCACTAGTCAATGTCTTCCCTTTGCATAACGACAACGTGTAACCCAAACGAATATTCGTTTCACGCCCCTAACCCTAATTCTAATGTAAACCCGACATATATACCATGAATTCGTTCTCATTCGCGCTTGTACTGTCCGGGTAGAATGCGTTCAAGTGGAATCTTGAATACCATGTGTCTAAGAACATTGCTGTATCTGTCCTGTGCGTTCATGTATGGTACACATTGCCTACGCTCAGAAACGGATTTCGAATTGCCGACGTACCTCTAATTGCGATGAATTGAATATTTTAGCCTAAATATGAATCCTGCATATACATTGGATTTGAACGGGACCAGAGTTGATATAGCGTAAACCGGCCAATGAACGCAGTATTTGGCAGCAAATGTGCAGTATAACACACATCGAATCGTCGACATATCTGAAATAGAAGCGGAATGTGTTGATTTGAATATTTAAGACAGCATCTGCAAAGCTGTAATTACAACATATCACCAATATGAACGGTGATACGTTCAATTCAATATTTAAGAGAGAATCTGCAAAACTGCAATAACGCAGTATTTGACAGGGCCCAGAGTTGACATAGCGCAAACCGAATGACGTGCGCTGCATTTGGCAGCATATGTGGAGTAGTGCGCGCATCCAATCGTCGAAATATCTCCAATGGAAACGGAGATACGTTCAATTGAATATTTCCGGCAGAATCTCCAAAACGGCAATTACGCTGTATTTGACAGAACACAGAGTTGACATTGCGCAAACCGGTTGACGTGCGCTGTATTTGGCAGCAAATGTGGAGTATATCGCGCCTCGAACTGTCGCGAAATCACCAATAGCAGTGTAGAAACGTTCAATGGAATTTGAATCCTGAATATGCAGTACTGCAATAACATTGGATTTGACCTGAACTCGAGTTGACATAATGCAAACAGGTGCAGGTGCCCCGTATTTGGCAACAAATGTAGAGTATAAGGCGCATCGAATTGTGGCGATATCTGGAATAGAAACTGAGATAAGCTCAATTGAATATTTAAGACTGAATCTGCAAATCTGCAATAACGCTGTATTTGACAGGGCCCAGAGTTGACATAGCGCGAGTCGGCTGATTTGCGTTGTATCTGGCAGCAAATGAGCAGTACATCTCACATCTAGTTAGTGTCAAATCTCCAATAACAGCGGTGATACGTTGAATTTAATATTCAATAATAGGCCTGTTACGATACAGATAGTATTCCACTTTAACGGAAGGAATGTATCGCCTTGCGCGTCTCAGCGTCAATGTAAGTTACATTGTCGATATTTCGTCAGATTATTGTCGCGACTGAAACAAATTGCTGTCTAAATGGAACCATTTTATTTCAAGGTTTACGCTACAGTTCTTAATCATTTTCGCAGGACGAGACCATTCAAGTTCTCGCAATAGCGAGCAGTCAAATTAAGGTACATACTATCGATTAGAATCTGATACATTTTTGTGATCCAACATTGATGGGACGATTTCGCTTCGAAATTTTCGGTGGACCAGGGAACCTTCCAACGACGACCGCCGTACGAGCAGCGGATAAGCTTACTTCGCATCTTAGGTTCCGTCCATCACGTAATCTACTTCTTGATTCTTGGTTGGCAGCTTTCGCGGCTGCTGGTCCGAGAAACTCTTTCCTGACTCGCTTTCTCGTATATCGCATGTGACGTCTTGCTCTCCGCCGTAGACACTTGTCCGATCTACATATGTTCAACCATTTGCGCGAGACAAGCTCGGCGATCTGCAGAGTTGGGGCATCCAATTTTCGAAGTATTGTAGTATCGTAAATAATTTAAATTAGAGGTCGGTTGAGAATAGAAAAACCGTGTACGTTGTCCTTCCGTGGTTCGTTTAAATTTAAAAGTGTCTACATAACTAAAGTCACCTAGTTCTTACATAGGTGTGAGAAAAACAATAGACAACATTAGACAAGAAGGACGGTTACGCGTTTCTAGGGCGGGACGACCGAAAGGTCAGAGTGTGTGCGCGAATCGAAAAGCGAGTGTGTTGCGAGAATCAGAGTTGATCGAGACGTCGAGAAGTGAAGTTGAGAGTTGATCGAGACGTCGAGAAGTGAAGTTGAGAGTTGATCGAGACGTTGAGAAGTGAAGTTGAGAGTTGATCGAGACGTTGAGAAGTGAAGTTGAGAGTTGATCGAGACGTCGAGAAGTGAAGTTGAGAGTTGATCGAGACGTTGAGAAGTGAAGTTGAGAGTTGATCGAGATATCGAGGAGCAGAGTTGAGAGAGCTAATCGAGTCGTCGAAGAGTAGAGTCGTTAGAGTTGAGCGAGTTATCAGTGTTGTAGAGTTGTTAGAGTTGCTAGAGGGAGAGAGAGAGAGCGTGTTAGATTCGTTGTGACGAGAGTTGCCAAATAGCTGCAAGGTTATTTGAAATAAATACGAGCGTTACATTTAGTTTTCCGTTAAATAAATATTGTTTTCTGTCCAATTTATATCTGTATATTCAATCAATTATTAATAAATTGTAATTAATCGGGAAAAATTTATATTCTCAATTTCACGATATTACAAGTGGGGGCTCGTCCGGGATTGAATAAGACAGAGAACGACACGATTTAACGGAGCTATTTGTGCTAGAGTAGAAAAAGAATAAAAATGGCAAACGTTGAAGACGAACGATTGTCAGGTGAAGAGGATTTGACGCTGGAGGAGCTGAGGAGTAAGCTCGCACAGATGAATCTGCCTATATCCGGTGCGAGATCAGTGCTGGTTGCCAGGTTGAACAGAGCATGCAAGCCTGGCCGATCTACCCCTAAGAATTCGAGGCGTGGCGAAGAGCCAACAAACCAACGAGATCTAAGAAGCAAGCAAAGAGCCGAACGCAGTCAAGAGGGAGAGGAAGACCTCGAGAAGCTGAGGACGAAAGAGCTGAGAGTGCGTCTCGCTAGCTTGGGTTTGAAGGTAACGGGAAGAAAATCCGAACTACGCGCGCGGCTACAGGCGCCCTGGAAGGAACGAGGTATCGTCGGAAGAAGAGAGCTCCGACGAAAGTGAAGACAAGGATGATAAAAAAGGCGTGCGAGAATACCGGAGAGGCATGCGAGCGGCGTATCAAGACCACGATGAATGTCACCAAAAGGTATGCGCTGGTTCGATGCCGAATTTCAGAGACATAGAGGACACGATGGAGAAATTTAGCGGGGACGATCTGCCAGGTATAAATCAGTGGATCGGGGACTTTGAAGACATGGCGGAAGAGTACGGTTGGTCAGACCTGCGGATGGTAGCGGTCGCTAAGAAATTGCTCACAGGCTCCGCCAAATCCTTCGTACGGCGAGAACAATGCACGAAGTCCTGGGTGCAGATGAAACAGGCGCTAAAAAGAAGAGTTCGAAGAGGAAGTATGCGACCTACAGGTACATCAGGAGTTAGCGAATAGAACAAAGAGACCGGACGAGAGCCTGCAACAATACGTGAATAGGATGCGTGAGATTGCGGAGCAAGGAAGGGTTGATATACGGTCGCAAATCAAGTATATTATTCGGGGTATTCCCGACGAAGTCGCGAATAAGGCCGTGCTGTACGAAGCTCGGGACATGAAACAGCTGAAAGAACGCCTCAAGCAGTACGAAGAGATGAAGAGAGATATGGAGGTGAGGACGAAATTCAGGGAGCCGAAAAGTAGCAGAATAAAGCCGATGGCGAAGCTGGCCGAAACCGAGAAGAACAAGAAACCCGGTCGATCTGGAGATGCGAGGAAGACGCGATGCTACAATTGCGGTGATGCGGAGCACGTGTGTGCGGAGTGTCCGAGCAAGTCGAGAGGACCTAAATGTTTCAAATGTAGGGAGTACGGGCACATCGCATCAAAATGCGACAATTTGGGTGAGTCCTCAAAAAGAATTTATAGCGTGTTTCGGTCGTTACAAACAAGGCGTGGTAAAGATGTTAAAATCGGAAATTTCGAATTGAGCGCGTTGATAGACACCGGTAGTGAGCTGAATCTAATGCGAGCAGATCAGCATGTGAAAATCGGAGCGCCCAGATTAAGTCGGGAAATCGTTGGATTTCGCGGTGTCGGTTTCGGAAGGAATCTTACGCTCGGGAGATTTTCGACGAACATCGTTATAGACAATGAGTCGTACTGGATAACCATACACGTAGTTCCAAACACAGTGATGCAACATTCGCTCATTATTGGCGCAGACTTTTTGGACACTGTCGAAATAAATATAAAAGGGGGAGAATCTTTTATTAGTAGGATAAAGGACGAAAATCCCGATGAGTGTCCGGAAGTCTTCAAGATAGATGTAGAGACACAAGCGAGTGAGATAGATTTGTCACACGTTAAGGACATGCAACATAGGCAGGCAGTGGAAAATCTGATCCGAGGTTATAGGCCACTGAAAACACGCGAAGTAGGAATCGAAATGAATGTGATATTACAGGATGATATTCCAGTTTACGAAAGGCCGCGAAGATTATCTCCACAAGACAAGGTCGAAGTCGATAAACAAATCGAAATGTGGCTGAAAGACGGCATAATACGCCAGTCACATTCCGATTATGCCAGTCCGATCGTTCTAGTAAAAAAAAAAGGATGGCTCGACTAGAATCTGTGTCGATTTCAGACGGCTAAATCGAAAGGTAGTGAAGGACAGATACCCGCTGCCCTTGATCGAAGACCAATTAGATTCGTTGCAGGGCTCGAGGGTATTTAGTACTCTGGATCTCAAGAACGGATTCTTTCATGTTCCTGTTGGGGAAAGTAGTAGAAAGTATACGGCATTCGTAGTCCCCACGGGTCAGTACGAATTTCTTAAGATGCCATTTGGACTATGTAACTCGCCGGCCGTCTTTCAAAAATTTATAAACGCCGTTTTTAAAGAATTGATCGCGACGGGGGTTGTTCTAACGTACATGGACGATCTGATTGTGCCATCGACTGACTTTTCGAGTGGAATCGAAAAATTAAGGACGGTATTGCATGTCGCTAGCGAACACGGACTACTCATAAACTGGAATAAGTGTCGATTCCTACAAACGAGGATAGAGTATCTGGGCCATATTGTCGAAGGCGGTAACGTTCAGCCATCGGAATGCAAAACCAGGGCCGTCGCTAATTTTCCGGAGCCTCGGTCCGCTAGAGATGTTCAGAGTTTCCTGGGTTTAACGGGATATTTTAGAAAGTTTGTGCCCCGATACTCTATCATTGCGAGACCATTGTCAGATCTGCTGAAAAAAGATGTCCCATTTAGGTTCGAGTTGCGCGAGCGAGAAGCGTTTGTAAGACTGAAAGCAGCGCTGAGCGAGAAACCAGTGTTGAAGCTATACTGCGTGGGGGCGGAGACCCAGCTGCATACGGATGCGTGTAGTATGGGATACGGTGCAATTTTGTTGCAACGCGACAGTGAGGACAACGCTTTTCACCCAGTGTATTATTCGAGTGGAAAGACTTCACCGGCTGAGGAGAAATACACCAGCTACGAGCTTGAAGTTCTGGCCATCGTGAAAGCGTTAAAGAAGTTCCGCGTTTACCTGCTCGGTATCCCATTCAAAATCGTTACAGACTGTCAGGCATTCGCATTAACGATGCAGAAAAGGGACCTGTGCGTACGTGTTGCGAGGTGGGCGATCCTTTTGGAGGAATTCGACTACAAGGTGGAACATAGACCCGGGAGCAGTATGATGCATGTTGATGCGTTGAGTCGAAATCCGCTACCTGAAGTCATGCTGATAGACGAGGACGAGCGAGGGATTGTTGCACGGATAAGGAACGCACAACTGAAAGAAGACGACCTGCGGCAGATCCGAGACAACATAGAACAACATGAGGCCGACGGGTACATCGTAAAAAACGGCATTCTATACCGAGAGATAAGGGATACACCGTTATTGGTCGTGCCAAAGTCAATGCAAACTCAGGTGGTTCGACGAGCTCACGAACGCGGTCACTTTGGCATCACCAAAACAGAAGCGTTGGTAAGGAGGGATTATTGGTTCGGAGGAATGCGCGAAAAAGTAGAAAAGGTAGTACAGAGTTGCATCGACTGTATCCTGGCAGAGAGAAAGCAGGGAAAACAGGAGGGGTTGCTAAATACCATCGACAAGGGGGAATTGCCGCTCGACACCTACCACGTCGACCACCTTGGGCCATTACCCTCTACAAAAAAAAGTTACCGACATATCTTCGTGGTGGTGGACGCGTTCACAAAGTTTGTATGGTTGTATCCCACCAAGTCGACGGGTTCTGCCGAGGTCATTAGTCGTTTGAGGAAGCAGTCTGTGAATTTTGGGAACCCGAGGAGAATCATCTCCGATCGCGGAACAGCATTCACGGCCGGCGCCTTCGAAGACTACTGCAAGGGGGAAGGCATACAGCACGTTCGGACTACAACTGGAATCCCGCGGGCAAACGGACAAGTGGAAAGAGTGAACCGGACGCTCATTCCGCTGCTGACGAAGCTATCTGCGCCAACGCCGGACAAGTGGTTCAAACACCTAGAGACAGCGCAGAGGTATTTAAATGCAGCTCCCCATGTAAGTACGAACACTGCCCCGTTCCAGTTGTTGTTCGGAACACGAATGAGGTTGCGAGACGATCCACAGATCAATCAACTAATCGAGGACGAACAGGCCGCGGTGTTCCAAGAGGAACGAGATCAGTTGCGTGCAGACGCAAAGAGACGGATCGAAGAGATCCAAATCCGAAACAAGCGGGCATACAACAAGAGACGCAAGAAGGCGACATCATATAGGACGGGAGATCTAGTGGCGATCGAGAGGACGCAGGGCGGTCCTGGGTTAAAGCTGCATCCGAAGTTTCTTGGGCCGTATCGGGTGGTAAAGGTCCTGCGAAATGACCGATACATAGTGCAGCGAGAGGGGGAGCACGAAGGGCCACGTACAACTTCCACGGCAGCCGATCACATGAAGTCGTGGAATGCTGACGATAGTGATGCAAGTGCGAGCAGCGATGATGAGCACATCTGAGGGCAGATGTGATTGTCAGGAAAGGCCGAGTGTAGTATCGTAAATAATTTAAATTAGAGGTCGGTTGAGAATAGAAAAACCGTGTACGTTGTCCTTCCGTGGTTCGTTTAAATTTAAAAGTGTCTACATAACTAAAGTCACCTAGTTCTTACATAGGTGTGAGAAAAACAATAGACAACATTAGACAAGAAGGACGGTTACGCGTTTCTAGGGCGGGACGACCGAAAGGTCAGAGTGTGTGCGAATCGAAAAGCGAGTGTGTTGCGAGAATCAGAGTTGATCGAGACGTCGAGAAGTGAAGTTGAGAGTTGATCGAGACGTCGGTGAAGAGTTGATCGAGACGTTGAGAAGAGTTGATCGAGACGTTGAAGTGAAGTTGAGAGTTGATCGAGACGTTGAGAAGAAGTTGAGAGAGAGTTGATCGAGACGTTGAGAAGTGAAGTTGAGAGTTGATCGAGACATCGAGGAGCAGAGTTGAGAGAGCTAATCGAGTCGTCGAAGAGTAGAGTCGTTAGAGTTGAGCGAGTTATCAGTGTTGTAGAGTTGTTAGAGTTGCTAGAGGGAGAGAGAGAGAGCGTGTTAGATTCGTTGTGACGAGAGTTGCCAAATAGCTGCAAGGTTATTTGAAATAAATACGAGCGTTACATTTAGTTTTCCGTTAAATAAATATTGTTTTCTGTCCAATTTATATCTGTATATTCAATCAATTATTAATAAATTGGAAGTAATCGGGAAAAATCTATATTTCTCAATTTTCACGATACCACAGTATCAAGTGCGAAATCTCCAGTGGTAGTTCGGAAATGATATCTACCTTGCTTGGCACGAACAGACCAACGTCGCGTAATAGAGAACTGAAAAACTCCATGTTCCTTCTACTGTTGCGCGTGTACGACTGACGGTCTGACTAAGAATTGAGGCATATATATGTGCTGCTCGTCACTGTGGACTGCGTGTTCCGCTTCCGGGTGAGAGTGCTGGTCAGTCAGAATGGATCGCGTGTGCATGTATTTGCATGCATATATATATATATATATATATATATATATATATATATATATATATATATATATCCCATGAATTCGTGCTCATTCGCGCTTGTACTGTCAGGGTAGAAGGCGTTCAAGTGGAATCTTGAATACCATGTGTCTAAGAACATTGCTGTATCTGTCCTGTGCGTTCATGTATGGTACACATTGCCTTCTCTCAGAAACGGATTTCCATCAGACAAATCGATAAGCGTTGAATTATTTCACAACAATATATCACAATTGAAAAAATGCTAATCGAGTGTGCAAGGTGGCAGAACTAAGTCACTGTTGACATTTATCGTAATGGCAGTGAATAATTCTAGGCGACCGATGGGAAACTAAGAGCTGCAATAATCTAGTGCTGATTTGTACGAACTATACAGCAACTACAACCGAATCTCCACTGTACAACTGGTCTGTGCATTACCTAACACGTGCGCACAATGCCCGATTTACATATAGGCTGTGGCCGATTTGAATCAGCGGTGAGCACTACAACAACATAGGTTGAAACCTTTTACTATGTAGTGTGTCTATACCGCAACGTTAAAATAGCCTCGCTTTCATTGCAATGATACAGTTGTTTGCACGATACAGGGGTGCCAAAACCTGTTATGCCTTAAATTACAGGGAAGCAGTGACACGCAAATGTAGAACGGGAGATAGTTAGGTTACAATAGTTTAAGAATGAGTCTACAACACGTAGACGACTTTCATTTTCTTCCCTTACGAGACCTGAAGAGATAAAGAAATGAACAAGAAGTTACATGTTGTTATTAACAGATATAATGTAATCATAGACAGAGAAAATGATTATGGTTGCTTACTCCCAGGTTATAATCGAATTTTCGCAGTATTGTTAGTTCGATGTCACCTTACGAGAATTCTAATATCCAATTTTGGAATTCCAATATCGCACCGCTTCAGGTTTGCCGCTTTATTCAGCTTTTATTCGACACAATGCTTCGATTAAACTTTCTTTACTCCACTCAGCTCCAAGATAAGTGTTACTCTTTCTTTTATACTGATTCTATATCTTGAGATTAACACGAACATGAAATTAGAGAAGACGAGTAAATGGTATATACAAATGTGCTTGAATTACGAAGCTTTTCATTAACAATTAAAAAATTTGCCTTGAGATGTTTTAGCCACGTTATCCATATTAAAAAATCCTTCCTGTATTTTGTAACGTTAAGAGCGGCAATTTAGTCGATTTAGCTTCCATTGACACAGCGTGGAATCACTTTCGACTAAAAGTGCGACATCTGTCGTAAACACGCGTAAAGTACAAAATTTGAACATTCATGCTATCTGTTACTGTGAAGCTGCATGCCATTTCTTGACGGGTGTGTCGCAGAAACTGTTCAGCAATCGAAAATAGATCAACCGCGTTCCTCCAAATGGAACAACACCTTTCTTAATACAATAATTGATCTGTCTTGGAGACCCCTATAACAAATTATTAACGTATGTATGGGCCCTTTAAAAGGTACAAAAAGCGGACAAACAAAATAGTTGAAGGCGTTGAAGAGCATGAAGAGTATAATGCGCTTCGAATTGCCGACGTACCTCTAATTGCGATGAATTGAATATTTTAGCCTAAATATGAATCCTGCATATACATTGGATTTGAACGGGACCAGAGTTGATATAGCGTAAACCGGCCAATGAGCGCAGTATTTGGCAGCAAATGTGCAGTATAACACACATCGAATCGTCGACATATCTGAAATAGAAGCGGAGATGTGTTGATTTGAATATTTAAGACAGCATCTGCAAAGCTGTAATTACACTGGATTTTGACACAGACAAGAGTTGAGATAGCGCGAACCGGGAGATGAGCGCTGTATTTGGCAGGAAATGTAGAATACAACGCGCATCGAATTGTCGACATATCACCAATATGAACGGTGATACGTTCAATTCAATATTTAAGACAGAATCTGCAAAACTGCAATAACGCAGTATTTGACTGGGCCTAGAGTTGACATAGCGCAAACCGAATGACGTGCGCTGCATTTGGCAGCATATGTGGAGTAGTGCGCGCATCCAATCGTCGAAATATCTCCAATGGAAACGGAGATTCGTTCAATTGAATATTTTCGGCAGAATCGCCAAAACGGCAATTACGCTGAATTTGGCAGGGCACAGAGTTGACATAGCGCTAACCCGCCGAAGGGCACTGTATCTGACAGTAAATGAGGAGTATAACATGCATCGAATTGTTGCGATATCACCAATAGCAGTGTTGAAACGTTCAATTGAATATTGAAGTATGAATGTGCAGTACTGCTATAACATTGGATTTGTCCTCGACCCGAGTGGGCACAATGTAAACAGGAGCAGGTGTTCGAGGTTTGGAATGGCCGCCTGGTAATTGCCGCGACAGTTTATGGGATCCAGATGCGATAATCGTACAGGACGATCGTCAAGGGTACCCTAATGCGGACCCATCATAAACAGTGAGCCTATTGTGCAGTCATGGTACTTTAGGACTGTTGAAAATTGTGGATCTTTGAAGCCGAAATAATGTTATAGGAACACTAAATTTTAACTGAGGATTAATATTAAAATAATGAAATATTTATTTCATGAACGATTCCTTCTATATTCATCGATACACACTTGCACGCGTCTCAGCACTTTCTTCTATAACCGACTCTTATCTGACTCTTAACCGACTCTTAACTGACTCTTAACTGACTGAAGAGTTTACATTCCTTTGTTTTCGATACGCTGCGGACACACATACTTCCACACACTGATACTCACATACAAGTATCTCTACTACGCATTTAACCTAGTCCAGCACAGAAAATTATATATATCTCAACAGATCTTTTCTATAAACAATATGTGAAATCGTTAAACAAAATCATTACGGCAAAATATAATTTACCATTTAAATAATTTGTTGACTTCTTTAATACATATGTAGTAACCTATGATTCTTAGAGTAAGGACAGGTAATGATGTTTTATTTAGAGTTTAGTGTAGTTTAATAAGCGATACTCAATAACAAAAGGACCGATTGCAATATCGCAGTACGTCTTATTATCATTCTATCCCGCTCCTCCACTTACACTCTCTGACTTCTCGATTCACACTCCGCGACTTCTCAACCCACACTGCGTTCTCTCAACTCGCATTCTGGCCGTTCTAGCATCCCTTTCTCTTTTCCTAGGCCCACCACGCACGTGTTCCGCAGACTCTCGTGGCCAGGGTCACGTAGGCCTTTTCTACGAAACTGTGCACTTGAAAAGACCGATGACACATTGATATTCCTGACGGTGCCTCGCCTCTCGCGACATTGTTCATGGTTAACTCGATGTTTCTTAGGCCCTTTTCCCCGATACTACACATATATAATTTAATAAACGGAACAGAAAGTTTCATTTTCTTTTATTCGAACGTAAATAACATAATCTCGAGAAAAGTAAGCATCCGTTGTACCTAATCCGCTCGTACGGTTTCAAATTGCTGCAGAATTACATTCGAATTATTACGTGAAAGATGAAGAAAGATTATGGAACAAAATGGCACCTATATATTTCAATAAATAAACATCGAGTAGAAATGCAAATCCGAACAAACTTTTTCCTACTTTTGTAGCCGCTACGTGATGAATCAAGCTTGACAGGTAAGTCTGTCAAACCGTTGCTTTCGTCTGTGTAATTCAACCGTTAGGAATTAACGACTTAATCACCGCGAAATAGCGGCACGCAATTGCAAAGTTTGTTCTTTCCGTGTATGCACTTGAAACGATGGCCGGTGGTGTTCCGTAACGCCGGCCAATATATCGGCCAAGATAAAGATTCGGTAAGAACGTTAATTTACAGATCGATGGTACTTCGGCGCCAAGCGTCTTTACGCTACTATAAACGAGAGAAACAGACAACAAGATGATGGGCCGATGGTACCACGTTGCTACCAGTTTCATTCGTCGTTTGACCCTTGCAGAATTGTGTCACACGCGTTGCACTACCCTCGACGTTCCACTTCGTTCGATTCTTCGAAGCTTCAACGCGTGAAACGCAGTATTCTCTTTGCTGTAATAAATCGGAGACTTCTCATAAACAATACTGCACGTGTGGCAGGTGTCAAATTTTTTCAAGAGAAAGCAAGTATTTCTCTGTGACTTAAAATCAATTTCGAGATGCTATTTCAAAATTTCAATCTCGAGATAGCAATGTTAACTACTGTTAAATAAAACAGTAAAAGAAGCATTGGATACTACGAACGAAATGTTACGATTATATTTTTTACATTACAATTTTACGGATTTTCCGAAGTTCCAGAGGGAAGGTCTCCGGTGTCCTCTCATCTCCGACACGGCCATCCTGACTATCACACGTCCTCTTGTGCAACTAAAATATTGAATTTTTCCAATATTAAATTCGGTACAAATAGCGTTATTTACAGCCTAGCTAAATCAAGGGTCCGGTTTAACAGTAATTTTTGTTCAGAGATTTGGTAATGAAAGGAATAAGAGAAACAAATTAATGACATCATGATTGGTATTCAAAATGCTAGTTGCATCCTGCAGGTTGTTAATCTGGTCGCAATGACGTGATGGACCATTTTCGATTTCGCACCCAAGTAAATCTCGTTTTCTGGTTCGCACGACCGCCCAAAGTTTTATTACATTATCACCCAACTGTACATTCGAACCCATTGCACAGCCTCCACCCAATGGTACATTTGACCCATTGCCCGGCCTTCCTGACCATTCTTACATTATCGCTCTGAACACATGTGAAATCCATCACACGGTCACATTGAGCTTTCCTACATTATCGCTCCGAACACATGTGGAATCCATCACACGGTCACATTGAGCTCTCCTACAATACTCTGCTAGGCGTTATCGTCGTCGTGCTTGTGATCCTCCGAGATCGAGGTACTCATATCGCCATGGTCACTGTTCTCGCCATCGCTACGAACGTCCAATTCAGCAGGGGTACGACTATTCGGCATTTTCCTCAACCTATCATGACTATATTTATAGGATCGTTTACCACCTACTGTTTTCAACACATATCTATCCCCGTCTAAAATTTCTGTTATTACAAAAGGGCCCTTGAATTTTGGGTCTAACTTAGTCTGATTCCTCTCTTCATTTTTGATTAATACATAGTCGCCGAGATTGAATTTAACTATCCTAGCCCTAGTTTTGTCCCACCTGTTTTTATCATATTTGGCACTCGCTTCCATGTTTTTTATCGCCTGTTGTCTTACATTGACGATGTCTACCTCTCTTTCTTCGGTACTATCGGGTAGCGACAACCCGTAGGGTCTTGCTACTTTACCGATTAGCAGTTCCAATGGGCTCGACTTAGTCACGCGGTTAGTGGTACAATTCAAAGCCAGTTGGATTTCCCCAATCGCGTCTTGTCAAAACCGCCCGGTCGTTTCTATTGTGGTGAACATTTTTTTGAGCGTACCCATGATACGCTCCACCTGCCCATTGGCCCTACTAGCACCGGTTGCTATTAAGTGAAGTTTAATGTTTCTATCCTGGCAAAAACTTTGAAATTCTTTGCCCGTGAAGCATCTTCCCTGGTCCGCTATTACCCGACAGGGACTCCCGAATAGAAATATAGCGGACTTAAGTGTTTTAATGGCGTTACAAGAATCTAGTTTACGGGTATGGCGCAGGTATATGAATTTGGAAAAAGCGTCGACTAAAACAATGGCGTACTCTTTCGAGTCACTCTTCCCGCTCAACTTGCTCGTTATGTCCATGTGCACGGTGTGCCAAGGTATGCTAGTCTTGGGCATGGGATGCAGTTCAGCTTGTATTTTACCTGGACTAGCCTTCGAAACTCGACAAGCATGGCAGTTCTCGACGAATTTACGAACATACTTCGCCATTGCCTCGAACCAGTAATACTCGTAGAGTTTCTCGAGCGTTTTATCCCAACCTAAGTGCATAATTGACTGATGCACATGGTTAATGACTGACCATCTAAAGCCTCTCGTAACAGTAGGTAAGCAGAGGGTCCTGCCTTTTCGTTGTACCTTACGGTAAAGGGTACCGGATCGTAACTCGTAGGTGTTCGCGATATCGTCCGCAAGCTCATCGTTCTGTATTTTATTGACGATTTCTACAATTTGTGGATCGCGACGTTGTTCCGCTAATAGCCAGTTCTCGGAGATCTCGGCTAGATTAATCTCCTCCTCTGCGATTTTGTCGACCATACTGTGGTTCGAGTCTACGGGGTTTCGAGAAAAGAAATCTACGTGGGCCACTCGTTTACCCTCTCGATACATGATGCTGAAATCAAATGTTTGCAAATAAGCCCACCATCTATAAACCCGGTCGTTTAAATTTACTTTGATGCTGGAGGCTTTCAAAGAATTACAGTCGGTAACAACTAGGAATTTCCGCCCATGTAAATGGTGTCGGAAATGCTTGACGGCGCTTACTACTGATAATGTCTCCAGTTCGTACGATTGATATCTGGATTCCGCGGGACTGGTCCTTTTACTATAGTATTCAATGACTCTGTTTTCCCCTCGACCTCATGCATTAAAATAGCCCCATACCCCTCCGAACTAGCGTCGGTATGTAGTTCTATGGGATGATTGGGGTCAAATATCATTAACATCGGCGCGTCGGTCAGGACGGAAATCACCTTTTGTCTTATCTTTTCGTGCCTATCCGTCCAAGTTATGTGTTTGCTACTAGAAGTGAGTGCATACAAGGGTTTCATTACTTGTGAAAATTTAGGAATGAATTTTCGGTAGTAAGGGGTCAAACCTATGAACTGCCTAAGCTGTGTGACGGTCGACGGTGCAGGTAAAGAATTCAAAGCTTGTATTTTTCCCGGATTTGGACGAACTTCTCCGTTACGAATTACATATCCCAAATAAAGTACCGACGTCTTCAGAAAGGAACATTTAGCGAAATTAAAAGAAAATCCGACGTTTACGAGGGTGTTTAGTACAACGTGTAACCTTTCTAGAGCTTGGTCTATTGAGTCGGCAATTATTAGAACGTCGTCCAAATAAACAACGACATACGAGTAAGCGAGGTCGCCTAAGGCTTTGAAAATGGCTCTCTGGAAAACGGCTGGTGCATTCTTCAATACAAATGGCATCGTTACGTATTCGTATTGACCGTTGGGGGACGGTATACGAATGCTGTATATTCCGTCGAGTTAGGATGAATGGGAATCTGGTGAAATCCGCTGGCCATGTCCAGACTAATGAAGTATCTCGCACTCTGCAATCTCGCGATTTGATCAGCAATAAGGGGTAAGGGGTACCGATCCGCGACTGTATTTTTATTTAGCGCTCGAAAGTCTACACACAATCTGTGTGAGCCATCCTTCTTCTTCACGAGTATCATGGGGCTCGAGAACGGCGAATTACTAGGCCCTACAATTTTTGCTGTAATTAATTCGTCTATTCTCTCGCGTACTATCCTGCGCTCTTCCTCGCTGAGCCTGTAAGGGCTTCTTTGCACGGTGACGTTAGGATTAATTAGCCGTATTTCTTACTGGCCCGCACTTACGCGAGTACGCGGGAAACCCGTAATGAATGATTCTTTGAAATTTTCGAGAACAGAAGTCAATCGATCTTTATCGTTACCAATCACATCGGTGTCGACCTCGTTAATGTCGACCGCAACCTCTGCGACTTTGTTACAAACGTTAACCACCCTGCTCTTGCAAATATCAACGCTGTTTCGTGTAATGTTTACGTCAAAACCTTGGCTTAAAATTTCACGACCAATCATGATATCGTATTTTAAGTTGCTATCCGCAAGGACGTGAAAAGTTATCTCCAATGTAAAACCGTTAATACATACGGTGGATAAAATCTGAGACATACTTTTTAATGCAAGTGTTTCCTATTCCTCGCAGTACTACTACGTGAGTCGTTCTTTTGCCGGAAAATTTCGAGGCTGCGGACTCTTTAATTAGCGAACATTCGGCTCCAGAATCGAAATAGAATGGGAACGACTCACCCCGCTGACTTAATCTACCGGTGGATGCTTCCACCACGCAGGCATCGACACGATGCTCGTCCTCGGGACGGTGTTTCTCTTCTCGCAGCAGGGGGCAATGCGGCGCGATGTGTCCCGGCTTATGGCATTTGAAGCACGATGCTTTTGGCGATACGGCCGGTCGGCTTCCCTCCAGGCGTCGGGGGTCCTTCTTCGTTTCCAACCCCATCCTCTTGCGGCATTCGGATATCGTATGTCCGTAATTACCGCAGTGGCGGCACTTGTCCCGAGGGGCTGGTGACCTGCTTCGTTTATTTCCGGGGCCCGATGATGACCTCCGTGGCGGAGACGTCCGCCTCTCCTCGTAGAGGATAGGCTTCATTTCTCGTTGAAATTGTTTCACCGACTTGATATCACCCGCGAGTGCTAGTCGCCTAAAGCGTCGATTGCGTGAGCCCATTAGATAGAGAACGGTGGCGGTGGCTACTTCCTCCATTGTTGAATTTCGCCACTTCGAATACAGGAGGGAAGTAAGACGATTTCCGTACGCCCCTGATGATTCGTTCTCCCGCTGTAGTTCCTTGGATACCTTGATCAGCGACGAGGCTGCTGTTTCCTGGCCATCGAAAAGCGCGATGAATTGTTCCTTAAAAGCTGGCCATGTGATCTCTTCGCCATCCATTATTTGCGTAAGCCAATACGAAGCCGGACCGCGCGGTTCAAAGCAGAATATAGCGCACTGTTCTTCAGAGGGTTGTCTTTCATAAGCAGACTAACGGCTGAGCACCAGCCGGCTGGATCTGCGTTCGCGGCTTCGGGGTTAAAGCGCGGTAACGTTATCCTTGTTACCATGTGTCCCTTCTTCTTTTTTGTTAGCGTCCGGATTAGTTCACGCACGACGCTCTTATGATCCCGCATCGACAACGTATGTTCGGATCCCACTTCTGATGTCGAGTCAGAGTCCGAGTCTGGGCCCGAGTCGTCCTCGTGGCGGGAGCTTGGGACAGGTAAGGATTCTTCACTGAAGCTATCCATTTTCTTACACCACTGAAGTTACTTTTCTTATATTCTTCTAGTATTCTTCTATTCTTTCTAATATTCTTGTAGTAACGTATGGATTCTTGGAGTAAGGACAAGTAATGATGTTATATTTAGAGTTAAGTTTAGTTTAATAAGCGATACGCAATAACAAAAGGGCCGACTACAATATCGGCGTACGTCGATTCACACTCTGTGACCTATCAACTCACACTGCGCTTCTCAACTCGCACTCTGGTCGTTGTAGTATCTCTTTTGTCTTTTGCTAGACCCACCGCACACGTGTTCCGCAGACGCTCGTGGCCAGGGTCGCGTCGGTCTTTTCTACGAAGCTATGCACTTGAAAAGACCGAGGACCCATTGATAGACCCGACAGCGGCTCGGCACTCGCGACATTGCCCATGGTTAACTCGATGATTCTTAGGCCCTTTTCCCCGATACTATACTCGGCCATCCTGCAGTAACATCTGCCCTCAGATGTTGTTTTCATTCTCGCTGTCATCGGATGCGTCATCTTCGGCGTTCAGGACCCAATGCTTCATGAAATCGACAGTTGTCGATGTGTGCGCGGATCCCTCATGCTCCCCTACTTTCTCCATGGTGTAGCGGTCATTCCGCATGGCTCGCAATACCGGGTACAGACCCAAAAATCTTCCTCCGAGTTTTAACCTTGCGCCGAACTGGGTTCTCTTTATGGCCACTACGTCCCCTTTCGGTACTGTTTCGGTACTCTTTCTTCCTTTATTGTAATTTCGCCGATTCTCCTCTTGAGTTGCGGCGATCTTCCTTTTCGCTTCCTCACGTAGCTCACGAAAATCGACACAGACCCTGATGGAGCCATCTTTCTTTCGGACTACAATTATAGGATTTGCATACTCCGATTCTGATGGTTATCGACGCCTTCGCTTGTCCACAACTCCATCAAATCGTCCACTTTCCTTTTTCTCAGACGGCGCCAGTCTTTGCGGTCTTCGTGCTACGGGTTTGCCGCTCTTCCAAACGCTTTTTGAAGTTACCCCAGCGTCCTGCGTCTCCTGCGGCTTATACCCCCTAATGATATGGCGAATCGCTTCACGGTAATGCGGTTCCTGTATGTGTGATACATCTGTCTCGTCGGTCTGTTCTACTGTATTGACTTTCAATATATTCGATGCGTCTTCGTAACAGTCAGTCTGATCGTCAAGTCGTAAAAAGGTCACCTCGCCCCAGGTCTCATTGTCAGTCGAACCCAAACCTTTAAACTTAAGCTTACAATTACCTAGAGGTGGTGATCCTAACTTCGCATACTCGTCTGATTGTATAAGTGTGAGATCGCTACCCGTATCCACTACCGATATAAACTTACAGTCATCTATCCGCACCTCTTTCGCGTATTCCTTCTTCTCGGATCTTGAAATGAAGTCAGTCTTTTTTGATCGCACTGTACATTTCGCCGCCATATGCCCAACTTCGTTGCATTTAAAGCACTTAGTACTTAAATGATCCGCACTGACAAAATTGAAACAGTTTTTGTCATCAACTCTTTGCCTCGACTGATCTCGCTCTTCCGATCGTCTTCCCATATCGTGCTTGAGCTCCCGAAATTTTGTTTCCGCCTTCGTATCCCTCTTCATCGCTTCATACTGCGTCAAGCGTTCTTTCAGCTGTTGCATGTTCTTAGCTCCATACAACACAGCCTTATTTGCGACCTCGTCGGGAATACCTTGAATAATATAGCCGATTTGCGACTGTATATCGACTCTTCCTTGTCCCGCAATCTCACGCATACTATTAATGTATTGCTGCAGCCTCTCTTCTGGTCTCTTCGTTCTATTCGCTAACACTTAATGTATCTGTTGGTCGCTTACTGCGTCCTAAAACTCGTCTGTTAGCGCCTTCCTTAGCTTTGCCCAGGACTTCATGCCTCGTTCATATCGTACGAAAGATTTAGCGGAGCCTGTGAGCAGTTTCTTCGTGAAAACTACCATGTGGATGTCCGACCAACCGCACACTTCTGCCATTTCTTCGAAGTCCTCGATCCACCCATTTATACTCAGCATATATATTTATACTCTCCCCTGCTGAATTTCTCTAGCGAGTCCTCTACGTCTCTGAACATTAACATCGTGCACCTAGGCTCGTCTTGCCTCGATCGTCTTATCAATCGAGTTACCCGAACTCCGTCGTCTTGATTATTGAGATTGCGATTTCCTGGGCCGTTAACGTCCAAACGGTCCCCAACCACGCCAATCTCGTCGTCGTCGTCGTCGTCTTCTAAATCGTCGTCGTTGTCATCCTCTGGATCATCTCTCGTGCACCGCGTTCCCGTTCTACGCGTAACGCAGCAAGCAATCGTTCTACCAGCTCGCGTTTTCTGCCCGCCAGTCTCAGCCGTCGTCTCCTTAGTTCATCTTTTTAGCTCAGGTATTTGCATCTGGGCCACCTGCTCGTCGGGCAATCCTGCTTCTCCTGTATTGTAGTCAGCCATTGTTCTGAGATATCACTTTCACGAATACAGTCACTTAAACCCTTCACTTGTCACTTGGCACTCTAAATCCCGGCTCGAGCCCCCCAAAATATGTAGTAACGTATGGATTCTTAGAGTAAGGACAAGTAATGATGTTATATTTAGAGTTAAGTTTAGTTTAATAAGCGATACTCAAAACAAAAGGACCAACTACAATATCGACGTACGTCGATTCACACTCTGTGACCTCTCAACTCACACTGCGCTTCTCAACTCGCATTCTGGCCGTTGTAGCATCTCTTTTTGCCTTTTGCTAGGCCCACCGCACACGTGTTCCGCAGACGCTCGTGGCCAGGGTCGCGTAGGTCTTTTCTACGAAACTATGCACTTGAAAAGACACATTGATAGACCCGACATCGCCTCGGCTCTCGCGACATTGCCCATAGTTAACTCGATGTTTCCTAGGCCCTTTTCACCGATATTACATTCTTATATAAAATTTCGATTTTGCAATAAAAATGTAAAATATCGAAAACATCGAACAGTCCTAACTCTACGCAAAACTTTATTTCACGGATAAAACTCGTTCACTGTACGATTCGCTCGATATTAGACCTTTCGCTCTAACAGCCCCCTTCGCGTATGCTTCGTAGCGATTCGTTTTCCATTCCAACAATCGTTTCTTCGTTAAACCGAGATTTTAATAACGGTTGGCTTTGATGAACGTTTATATAAACGAGTAATAGATAAAACAATACGCGTAAACCGTTCAAAGACTTAGGTATCGTAATACTGCCCTGGCAATTCAAAAAGATTTCGACGATCGAAAAACAGCGATCATTCAGCGCGAACTTAATCGCTGTGGCACGCGATTGGCACGACAGAGCGAGAAACAGTTGATCGCGCGAAGGTGAATACACGTGTGGCGGCGTAAAATTACCAACGCCAGCGAAACAAGAAAAATTTTTCCCGAGAAACCTGATACGTTCTGACGGGATGGAATTACATTCGAATTATATCGTGAATAATGGAGAAATGTTATGGAACAAAGTGGCACCTACATAATTCAATAAATATACATCGAGTAGAAATGCAAATCCGGACAAACATTTTCCTATCGCACTTACGCACGTCATCCTATCATCCCGCGTCTAATAGGATGTAGAGCGCATACATAGACAACATAAAGCTGCGATCAAGTGCCACGACACGTGCAACTGGTTCGAAATTGTGCAGCTCGTACTATTAGACATTCCAACCACGATGAACGTAAAGGCAACTGAAATGATCTACGGCACCGGCATGCGACTGCCGGCGGAGATCTTTCTGCCAACCAATCAGCGAGCCAATCCGGAATTCGCGAACCTGCTAAAAGAACAGATGGGGAAGGCCAGACCATAGCCTTTTACTCGACATGGCGAAAGAAATATATTCGTTTTCCGCGAGTTGCAATCTTCGTCGTGCGTAATTTAATACATGAGGCGATTAGAGTCCACTTACAGCCGCCTTAAGACGGGCCGTTTGATGTAACGCAATGAAACGAAAAGACGTACGCAATCAAAGTCAACAATCGCGACGTATCTATTTCCGGAGACTGGCTAATGCCTGGCTTTGTAGTACCGGAGGACCTCGAAGAGAAATCGGCCGAAACCAGTAACGCGCTTGTTCCGGTAGAACAGACGAACGCCCGGAACGAAAGCGGTGCAACTATCGACAACCAAAATAACGGAGAAAACATTAGCAATAGGTTACGCGGTCTGGGCGAAGAGTCCGTCTTCCTGATTGGCAACAGGTAGGTTACGGTTATGCATCGTAAATTATCGGACACGGGATATTCTCCGAAAACATTAAAAACTGCGACGGTCGAGGTAAACACGTGATGATCATATCACAATAAAAACGTTATCACTGGTATGGTGGTGATATAGCGGCACATGAATCAGAGGAAAATTAACATCGTGTTGTTGTTTTGCCTCGGAGTGTCAAGTTCGTAAGGATGCAAGTAATGTAGGAACAAATATACTCCGGGCAAAACAATGTCGTCGCTATGTCGAACGAAGACGAATTTGAATCATCCGACTCCCCGACCAGTATAAATAAACCGTCGCGACCGAAAGAGTACAGTATCTACGGGTATCAACGAGCGATCTACCGAGTTACTTGACGATCATTTATCGAGTATTCATCCGCGATTTTACTTGGCGATTTATACTATGTATTAACTACTCAGCGATTATAGGCTGTACCTTAATTTATTATTTTAATAACTTCGACAGTTACGACAACGAACGATAACCTCAAATAAATCACACGGTCAAGCTTCCGATATACCTTGTCCTCTACATATTTCTTTACAAAAGACCTGTGCCAACTATTGATGTTAGGAAGGAATGGATTGTAGACTTAGGTACAGCAACTTATTGGTATTATGGAAGTAGCTGCCACAAGCAAGTATCTTATCATTCTAACTAAAGACAAATTGTATCGACAAAATATTTATTATATCATTGTAAAATAAACTATACAATCGTATGGTACAATTTAACGTCATCATTCATTCCTACAATCATTCAGCTATTATATACAAAAGTACATCTCATACCAAATAGTATTGCAATTGAGCCACTCAGAAGACAAACTGATTAATTATATTTTCCGATATTTATATAGAAATATAATACTAAATACTAAAGTATATCATAAGTATTTCATATTTGAAATAACAGTCAACTTAACGGAATTAATCTGTTTGACTTCTCTGCGGCTCAAGTCATGTATCAATATATGTACAGTCTGTAGTTTTAATATTTTAAGCGTGTATTCTATACAGGACACTTGCCTTTAATAAATTTTGCAAATCTGTTCATAGTAAGTGATGGATCATTAGGCCAATGCCAAATAAAGCGACTTTTAAAAGATTCAATGAAGCTTGCTTCTGCTGAACTTGGTCTATGAAGGTCGAATATCTTCTCGTTTGTTTTGCAATTAAAAACATACGTCCTGGAATGTGTTTTACTGACATACCGATTCCAAGGATTTGCGGTGCTTCTTAAAAATATTACACTATGTGGTATGAAATATAATTTGTCCTTATTATAACCATTAACATCTAAAGTATTTTCTGGAAGTTCGTATACTAAAGCATCGCAATTATTTTTCATTTTACGTTGTGTTATTCGCAACTTTTCACATATATCTGAACCAATTGGTAGTAGTTCTTTGGCACGTATTCGAGTATAGTTATTTCCTGCTGGCTTCACAGAACAACTTCGTTTCCTCGTTCCTTTAAACAAAAGTCATACATTAGTATTACATAAAAGTACTTCTTCAAAAAACATTTCATTACTGGAAATCTGTAAGTTTATTATTGAATTCAATAAGATTCAGTTGCTTACCTGCTCCTCAAATATTTTTTACTAATGTCCACTCCTCCTAAGTAGAATGCATCTATAATATGCAATGCATGTACTTTCTGTTGACGTCTAAACTCCTTAGTCATTTCATATACAACTTCTGCGTATGCAAGTGTATTTGCTGGTAATTCTATGTCAATGTCATCGACTCGAACCCAAGAATTCCCGGAACGTGAATCGATTGATTGAGGTTTCGCAAACATAATGCAGCGGCAGCCCTTCCTATGTGAGGAAATTATTGTTTTCCTATCAGCGCCTTAACAAAGTTTATCGTGAAAGCTCAATGACTAATCCTGTTGTTTCGAGCTTTCTGATAAAAAAACTTGCATCAATTTCTAGCGGATAATTCGAAAAATCGAAGTCGCCTTTTTTCAAAACGTACACTTTTAACTGGAAAATTCGCTATATTTTCGAAAGTAAATTTTTGGAATGTTGCAGATTTTCCAAAGTCAGAACAATTTGATGAACACATTTGGTGGTTTCACAGTGTATTAAAAACAAATTAAATTGTGGAATAAATTCGATTGTAACAAAGTGTCCCTAACATGTGTAATAAAAGTTCAAGGTTTTACAATTTGATAAAACTCGATCAGCCAAATCAAAAGATCATGCGGTAAGATACAAATTTCTAAGTTTATCGCCGAAATGATCTTCCAATTCGATTGATTTGATCGATTTTTTTAATTCGTTGGTATATCGTCGACTCAATTACATTTACGTGATTGAATCAAGTGTTCAAACAGATAAAGTTACGCATATTTCGTACGTAATAAATAAGTATTTTTGGAATAGAGATTATGTACTTTTATCAGCCAAATGACTCATCTCTGATAGGTTTACTTCAAGCTTTAGTAGCAAGTGTTTCTAAGAATCTGTAATGACTAGGTACTTAATATACTCGTCGTCTGATTATATTCTATTTCTACCGCGTTGCTCAATGTCGCTAATGCCTTTGCTTTATTTTTCTCGCCAAGTTCTATCTTACTCGATAGTAATTAACGTTCTTTTAAAATTATCCTCGACTATCTTTCTTCTGAAACGAATATGGAAAACTGGAAGACTTAATTTCGCTTTTCCTTGCTGTGATTAACGTTCCACTCGATTCTAACCTTGGATCTTGCAGACTATATTGATATAAGCGGCGAACTCGTTCATTTTTCGCACATGAGAAACGCTATAGAGTACAATGCATATCTTGAAAAAAGAAGAAAGAGAAAAGTGGGGAATGGTGCCGATAGACCGAGCACTTGGAAAGTTAATCTAACTCTGTTGTCACCTGGGTGTCTGCTTCAACATTTTTACGATCATCGTTCTCTCATCGAGCTTATCTGTGCGATTGCAAAGTTGAAACCGAAACCACCAAGCCAACATTTCACCAGCGTGCCGTGCATTTACGATTTTTTGCAAGTCTAGCGTGAGGCGTTCTCATGGTAACGACCACGGTTGTCCGATTCTTTCGTCTCGTCGAGAAAAATACGCGTTTCGACGATATTCTGACCTTTTTGTTACGATTCTTACGTCGCTAGTATTAGGAATTTTAATAGGTACATGTTTGACGAATATTTTGCAACTTATATCATACACAGGAGAGAATAATAACATCGAAACGTGATAATGGAGTACCATTTACTTTTCTCATAAGTGAACTGCAGAAACTCGTGCAAATTCATGCTTCTAGGAATGGATATAATTAAAGAAAGTGAAACCTAGCGCGGTGTTACGACCATTCGCGGAGTGACGCGGTCGCGAGGAAAACGCGTCAGCGAGAGGCGTAAATTCTCGCTACGATTATGTTAATCGACGCAGCGAAATAGTCGTTCCCCTGTTAAGAAAACAGAGGTGGTTTAATGAATGTAACACTGTATTAACAGGTTAACCAAGAATGATATATTTTCAATAATATGATGAAGATGTTACAGATAGTTGACTCGACTTTATGATATTTTTATATGAATTCGTTTGCTCGTCAGATTTGTCGATGTGTCACGTTTGACTCGTCAGAAGGAACTGATCGCTTTTCGAATATTCCTTTGTCTCATTTGGAAGACGACCCCCGCTATGCTCGGGTCACGCCACCGCTCGCGCCTATGATTACGTACGCCTCTTCTTGTGTGTGAAAACGTAACGGTCAAAAATCGACGTTTCTAGAGCTCGCTGCTCGGCGATAACTAGGCTCTCGTCGATACATTGTACATGATCCGGCGGGCAGATAAGACGATCTGCCTGCGACACTGTAGGACCGTGAGCGACGGTTAGAAAATACAGCCTGTGGTAAGCCTCGTGGCGTAACAACATGAAGGATGATTATTGTAAACATTGAATATAATTGGGGAAAATTGAGAAACTGGTGCAACTTGTTGTATTATGAGCTACAGGCCTGGTGCTGTGTCTACCTCTTATCACTTTAATACAATGGATGAGACATTTGTATGGCGTTTCATGATAATGGAATACATGTTCGTGCTGTATGTTTTGCATTCAATAACAGGAAATGGTTCTGCAATTTCAGTAATTCAAAGTACTTGCAGTATAATGATAAGCATAATACAATATAGATTAGCATTTCATCCGGCTACTGAAGAAAATACTTGTTTGACGATGGAACAGATGATTGCTAAGAAGGGAAGAAACGAACAGATTGTGTATCTATAATCTATTCTAAATTAAGATCATCGTTTCACGTTTAATATTTTAGATCTGCAAAAGGTGATACACATTTCATTGTGATGACTGTATACATTGAAGCTGTATTTGTCCTTGCTACTTTTTGTTATTTGTGAAAATATGTAGGATATATAACAGACAAGTATAGGGAGGATACAAATAGTCTTAACTCTTCTGCAGAAGAAGAAAGAAAAATAAAGGGTGATAAGGAAATGGGCGTACCATGCAAATGATTTCAATATAAAGTCATTTGAAGCATGGTAATGAGCATGATAGTGTTAAATTCTTAGAAATATGTAATACCCAAATATGAAATTTGTATTATTTAAGTGTTTCAATATGTTGGGTATTCCTGGGTCGACACTTATAATTTTTGCTTTAGGAAGTTGAAGAAAATTACATTTATGACATGAATTTTATAATAAGTGTCCTGCTCTATGGGAAAGCCATATTGTGAAAGGCATCTAAACATGTATGTATTGTTTAAATATTATTGCTTTTATTATATTCACAAGAAGAGAAATAATGTGATGTTAATACAATGAGTCATAAAATGTTCAAATGCGTTGCGTCAAAATATTTATGACAATTTTTATATTTATAAAAGTTTTGTCTTGTTTTAATTACATAAGTACATGATAGTTGTAACAAATTTTTGTTCCATGAGTTATCCGGCAGGTAAAAATCAAAATATACTCACTGAAGACAAATGTTTTTCAGATTCAAAATTGCAAATTTAATATAATTGTTTTACGGATTCTACAGTATTCTCTTAGGTGGAATAATTACTTAAAACATATTACTTGTGCTTTTGATACGCTGAGAACAGAAGAAGATCTCGTTGACGTAACTTTAAGCTGCGAAGGAAAAAGGAATAAGAGCACACAAAATGCTATTATCTGCATGTAATACATATTTTAGAGATTTATTTAAGGTAGAGTGAAATCAAGAATTTAATAATTTAGTACTGTTAACATATATTTTATAAACGATACTTATTCTATTTTAGAAAAATGCATGTCAGCATCCTGTTATAATATCTCGTAATGTAAAATTCGATGACTTGGCTGCATTGGTTGATTTTATGTATCAGGGCAGAGTAGATGTGGTTCGGGAACAATTAGCTAGTTTTTTAACAACTGCTGAACTGTTTGCTGTTCAGGGCCTTGCCGATGGTACAGGAAAAGATAATGACAGTTTAGTAGAGGTATGTTTTTCAAAATTGTTAAATATGATTAGATATTTTCTGCTTAAATTAAAATAATACACTTGTATCACGTTAAACTGTGTTTCAGGATGACATTTTTATATCAACGTTATTGCTTTGTATTCGTAAAGACGCAATTTTATTTGATACTAGTGCTTCAAAAAAATAATTGAAAGTCAATAGATCTTGTTCATATATTTGATTTGAGTGTAATTTAATATATTAATATTTTTACAAGATTTATGTTCCATATACATATAGATTTATTTAGTTACTATTCTCTGCTTATTTCATACGAATTTCATAGTCTACAGCCTACTTCATTTATTATGTATGTAACTTAGAATCATTGGAATAATGATTTTTGCATTAATATTAATGTACGTGCCAAATAATACGTGCACCGGAAATGACGTTTACAAAATGGGGCACGCGGTTGGTTAGAATAAACCGCAGTACATCTTCATACACTATTGATTATTTCCTGTAAATGAAGAATTTTAATATAATGTACAAAATATATAAAATTTAGCATTAAAATTGTCGCACATATATTTAAAAATTAATTGGATTAAAGTATTTTTAAAAAATTCTAAGAATGTAAGGTTAACGTAAGATTTTACACGGAACTAGTTTCCATTTTCGCGCGTAAGACTACGTCATAAAGACAGGGGTGGGGGTATAGAAAGCGGACATTAGACGCGCAGCGTAGGCTTCCCTTAGCCATCTTATGACTGTGCTGTGAGGAGGGTGTTTTGCTCGGTGGATTCAAATCCTTTGTGTGCGGTTGTGTGAATCTCTTCTGTTTTGTTCTACAACAAACACGAGCCGGATACAGGTTGGTATACTTTTTACTTATTCAATAATTAGGTGAAATAGTTGAGAAAGCATTGCCAGGACAAAGAAGGGACTTCCAGAAACTGAACGGTTAGTAACTTGGATTGACGAAGTTCGCCGCAAAAGATCAAAGTGTCGCCGAAAGCGCAGACGCGATTTACGGATTGAAGCAAAGCTGACGTGCGCTCTTTCCAATGCTAAAAATGATTTATGCATCCGGCGATTATCAGCAGCTTCAAAATGGCAGAAATTTAAAAAACAATGCTTGAAGAAGGTAAATTATACAAATTATGAAATCTACAGTGGTGAAGACACAAAAAATCCGGGATCGTCTCAACAGAATCCCCGTTAAGAGCCATCGTGTCCTGAATTGAGCAGTTTAGACTATATCATGTCTAAGTTGGCAGAAATAAAAGTGCCGTTACAACGCTGAAGTAGCGGGAAAAATGCAAGCGATCAGGTTTGGAAGACCTATCTGTGACTACTTTGACAAGAGGATTTCTTGCAACGTTTTATCTACAAATGCTTAGAGATTTCAACAACTATATGGAATCTCGACCGATTATGGAACACCGTGTATTACGTCGGTGCTGCAGCAATAGAAATCGCATTACTATCTTGATGTATATGTGGATATTTTTTGTTAGCAGTCTCACCGTTCGAGATGGCATTGGGACAGGCGGAGGGAGTTGGTGTTCGCAACGATGCTGAAGCGTACCGCAAGCTCGGGGACCCCATGTTCTCTAGTCTCTGCGCCTTTCATTGCTTTGGTTTATATATTATATTATATGTATTGGTTTGGTAATATACGTAATAATGAGCGTTCGAAATATGTTCGAAGAGTGTTTGATCCGATACTTTTTATTTTCAGAAATATATACTTTGTGTGTCTTATAGATTAAAGAAAATTTGTATAGTACATTTTAGCTTGTAGATTTATTAGTATCGTTTCAAATATTCGCTCCATTATTCTGAACGTCAAGATTTTTTTTCTAACTCTTGTCGTAAATATCTGAAAATTAATTTGTCAATGCCTTCTCAAGTACATTTGCCAGCCGCCTTTCTCTTTTCCATACAAATTAATTTATTACAAAAAAAACTAGAAGACTAAACAGATCATGTAGAGTTTTTTTTTTTTTTTTTTGAGAAGTAATAATCACTTCGACACCCTCCCTAAAAACTCTACATGTTTACAAACAATTACCTCTTAATATCTTTTTTACTTTTCAAACCTAACTTTTTCCTTAAATATTCAAATCTCGGTTTTGGCAACGCCTTTGTACATATATCTGCCAATTGCTCTTCGCTTGTTACATACGTTATATCAATTTCGCCTCTATTGTATAAATCTCGCAAGAAATGATATCTTACGTCAATATGCTTACTTCTTTGATGGAATTCTGGATTCTTAATTAATTTCACGGCACTAGTATTGTCTACACATAGCATATACTTAAGGATCTCTAATTTACATTCAAGAAATATTTTCTTTAGCCACATAATTTCTTTTCGCTCCTGAGGCTGCACTGACATATTCAGCTTCGGTCGTAGATAAAGCTATACATTGTTGTCGCTTACATTGCCATGTGATGGCCGCATTCGCATACTTACATACAACGCCTGATGTCGACTTTCTTGTTTCTTTGTCGCCTGCATAGTCAGCGTCGCTAAAGGTTTCGAGACTGCCTGCTTTTTGTATATAAGAGTCCCATGTCTGCGGTCCCTTTTATGTAGCGCAAAATTCGTTTGACTAATTTCCATTGATACTGGTTTGGATTCTCTAAATGTCTCGCCGCTATATTTATTGCAAAACTAATATCTGGCCTACTTACGGTTTGTAAAAACATTAAGTTCCCTACGGCTTCTCTGTATGGTGCGTTACAATCATTATCGCCTATGTTACTTTCGTTCCAATTAGTCTCGATAGGTGTAGAAACACTGTTTGCCTCATTCATATTAAATTTTTCCAATATGTTTTCGATATACCTACTCTGATGAATGAATATTGAACCATCTTCTAATCTATTAATTTCAAGTCCAAGAAAATTCTTTACTTCTTTCGAACTCGTAATTTTGAATTCTTTATTTAAATCATCGAAGAATTTATCAATTAAAGATTCGTCTGAAGTTGCTACCAGTCCATCGTCTACGTATATGGTCATCAACATTAATTTGTCGTCTTCTGTATAAATATAAAAACAAGGATCTGCGTTACTCTGATAAAATTTTAAGTTCGAGATAAATTTTGTGAAACGTTCCGTCCAACATCTTGGAGACTGCTTTAAGCCATATAGGCTTTTTAGCAATTTACAAACGCGATTTGTACCATCATCATAACCTTTAGGTTGTTTCATATAAATATCTTCTTTCAGACTTCCATATAAGAATGCGGTTTTAATGTCGAACTGTCCGAGGTGTAAATTATTTTTGGCTGCAATACTGAGCATTAATCTAATTGTGTCAAACCGAGCAACGGACTATATGTTTCCTTATAATCTATGCCTTCTTTCTGTGAACACCCTTTTTATTACAAGTCGCGCTTTATATCGTTCCGAGTTGTCCGGATTTAGCTTTATCGTTAAAACCCACCTATTGCTAAGTACCTTCTGATCTTTTAGGTTTTTCTACAAGTATCCACGTCTTATTTTCATGGTGCGATTTCATTTCATCATTCATAGCTGTTTCCCATAACTCTTTCTTTTCGGATCTCATCGCTTCGTTAAAATCCACCGGTAATTTTTCCGCTACGTACGTTACTGGGTTACCATAAAAATCGGTTCGTTTGATCTTATCTCTATCTCTCAATTGTCTCACATTGTCGCTAGTTCCATGAGGTTGTTTTTCATGTTCACTCTCTGCACTTTCATACGTACATGCTCTATCGCTCTGCGCACTCACATCTTCGCGCTCGACAATTTTCGGTAAACTTAATTTTACGAATTTCGCATTTTCTAGTTCAGGCTTAAATATTACGTCACGGCTTAATATTACATTTTTTACTGTTGGCACGTACACTCGATACCCTCGTCCGTCATCTAAATAGCCTACCAAATATCCTTTGTTAGCCTTTTTTGTCAAGTTTTGTCCTTTTCTCCGCAGGTATGTGAGCAAAGCACTCAGTACCGAAAACCCTAAACTTTTCTAAATTCGGCGATTTCCCGTACCACAGTTCATATGGTGTTTTCTTATCTTGTCTTGTCGGCCCCGTCTTATTTATGACATGTACTGCTGTGTTCATGGCTTCGGCCCATAAGAACAGCGGTAGATTTGGTTTCGAATATAGCATCGACCGACCTGCCTCTACTATTGTTCTATTTTCCCTTTCTGCGACACCATTCTGTTCAGGAGTGTATGGGACGTTAATTGTGTGCCTAATTCCCTGACTTCTTAAAAATTCTTTTTTACTTCTTTATTTTGGAATTCTTTCCCTCCATCACTATGAATTTCTTTAATTTTATCCTTAAATTGATTTTCAACTTCTAGGCAAAAGGTTTTTAGTTTTTCAATTACTTCTGACTTACGTCGTAAGAAGTAAATCTTTGTGAATTTTGAAAAATCATCTTTAAATGTCACAAAATACAGTTTCTTGCCTAATGACTCGACTTCCATAGGTCCACATACATCCGTATAAATAATTTCGCGAGGTTTAGTCGCCCGATTGATTTTCTCGTGAAAACTCGATCTATGATGTTTCCCGTACGCGCAACCTTCACAGAAAAAGTTATTATCCTCTACGACTTTCATATTTGAATTCTTTAAGAATTCTTTTAACATGTCTGATGTTCTGATGACATAGCCGTTCGTGCCATAACTGCAATGTGTCCGCGTTTGACTCTGCTCTATTGCTAAAATTACAAACTGACGGTATGATAACTCGCATATCTACTTTATACAAATTTCCGATAACAGAACCTCTTGCTATTATTTTCTGATTTTGTAAAAATATGCAATTGGTCCCTTCCTTTGAAATACAAAAATCTATGCCCCTTCTTGCGACAGATCTAATCGAAAACAGATTTCTTTTCATACCTGGTACGTATAGAACATCGTTCATTGTACATGTTACCCATTTGCCGTCCACAAAAGTCTCTACTCTGATTTTTTCCTTTGCCGCACGCATCCATGAACGTACCATCGCCGATCTCTATCTTCACCGTGTTATCGAATTCTTCGAAAACGCTGAACCATTCCCGTCGTCCTGTCATGTGATCCGTAGCTCCTGAGTCGATTATCCAAACATCAGGGTTTGCCGTTTGTATCGCTGAGGTACTTCCTAATAGACCAATTCCGCTGTGATCCCGATTTTTGGTTTCTCGGTTCCTGGTTGTCTCTACTGTTGCTTCTTTTGTTATTTTTAAAACAGTTTTTTGCTGGTGTGGCCTTTCCTTTTTGCATATAAAGCATCTAAAGCAATCCTTCTTTAGATGGCCAACTTTTCCACAGTTAAAGCAACTTGGTCCTTGTTTCTCGTATTCACGTTTACTTGACTGCTTCTGCTGTTCCCTTTTATAATTATTACCTTTTGTTACCAGTGCCACCGATGTTTCCTGGTCGTCTTTCTTCCATCTAATTTCTTCCGTCATCAGCCTGGTACTAAGCCTGTCTAAGGTCTTCTTTTCTTCTTCCACGGAATCCCACGCACTGTGAAAATGATCGAATTTGTTTGGTAACACCGATAAAATGCGTGTTATCAGCATTTTCTCGCCAATTTCACTCCCAAGGGCTTTCATCTTCGCCGCTATGAGTTCCAACTTTGATAGGTTATAGGAGACATTTTCAGATTCTTCCCATTTAAAATCGAAGAACTGCTTCTGGACCATATTTAAATTCTCATCCGACTTCATGTCATATACTGTATTCAGCTTTTTCCACATTTCATGTGCTGTCGTGCAACATAAAAGAAGATCCAACGGTTTCTTTCCTACTGAGGTCACGATTAATTTTCTCGCTAATCGATCTGCTTTCAAAAATCTTCCACGAGCGACTTCTTTCTCCGCGCTGTTACCTGGATGACACAGATTCCCTTCACACACGTTGATCAGGTCGTCATCTTCCTCCAAAAAGTGTACGCATAACAAAACGCCACTGGAGCCAATTTTCTTCGCCGCGTAACATCTCGACCTTCGCACTTGCTGATTCCATTTTAGCACTATCCCTTATTTTACTAAGCACAACACTTTAACAATTTATTCACTTCACGTTGCTACCTTGCAATTTACAGCCCTGGGCCCATAACCTGTTGAGGTTATTCGGTGTGTAAACAGAGAAAACACGTGGATAAATTGTAAGGTAGAAGATATATTTAAATAGAAGTGTAATAAGTAAAATACAATTTGAGCTGGTCCAGATCCGCACGCTAGCAGTGTTACCTAATAACTGAAAACCCCGAAGCCAACGTCGCCTGTCTACTGTTTATGACCTGACTTCGTCGCAGTCTTTTGTCTACGCGCTGTCGATGGCTTCAGTGCTTGAGAAAACTAAAAAAGACCAGATGTAGAGTTTTCTTAGAAGTGGTAACCACTTCAACAATGCCAAAAAATCCTTTTCTGATCAGCATACTACATATAACAAAATTCTGTCGCAGGCAGGAGACCCGTACATCTACCCAGGCTGTTGGCCGTCATCGGCAACACTATTTGGCCTGTCTGTGTATGAGACAAGGAGCGACGAGAGAGGATTGGTACGGGATAAAGAAGGGGGAAAAGTCTTTGTTTTTAGAAAATCGTGCATGAAGTTTTCCGGCTGACGAATGGGTTGCACCATGATCAAGTTGTACATAAACGTCTCATCACTCCGCGCTTCCGTATCTTGAATATCCAAGCATCAACTAATTCGAAAATCGCCTGACGCGCGATACTCATAGGCTTGTTGTGACGAACTACAGCAAATTGTAGCAAATCTTATTTGGTGAGCTCTAATCCCTTTCGTTCGTTATCTGTGCAAATGTGTTTTCTCAGGTCCGGAAAAGTTTCGTCATAGCTTGTACCACCAGGTTGTATGCGAGTTGTCAACGCCGTTAGTCGCGCTTGGAAACACGCGTTCCCGGCTGATCACGAAAGTTAAGCAGCAGCGGTCACGGAGCGGTCTAGGATGGGTGACCGCTCCGTGAGGCGTTGACGAAGAGGAGACGCGCCGAAGCCATTTTTCGCCCTTGGAGTTTTTGGCCCCTCTGGGGCGCTGGACAGCGCTAGGGGTAATGCCCCCCAACGCCAATTCAATAGTCAGGAAATATTAGGACTGGCTAGAACAAGAGCACGCGTGAAGGCGGTGCAACTGAAGTTAATTCATAAGAGGTTCCTGGAGCACCCCTGTCATACGCGTCGGATGGTCATCGTGGAGTTTTTGTCGGTAAGAGTCCGACACTACTCTGCTGTTACGCAATTACTGCAACAGCGGAGTGTCCATGAGGATTTCTCCACGTACAAAAAAAAAAAAGGTTGTATGCGAGTTACTCTGGCTTATGAATATGCCTTGTTCAAAGTTGACCAAGCTGAATACTGTCACAGCTCTCTATCTTCCCATTCGAATTAAGATAATAAGAGCTTTTTGAGGTATAGAGTAAATTGAATGCATCTTTGTTGAGTCTAGATGATCCAGAATGGCGAACTACCGCAAGTAGAGCAACTAATCGAAATAATAGACATATCGTAATATGTTTAATATGGATAGGAAATTGTTTTGAAATGTAACAATCATTGCAATAATTATGTCCGTTCGGCAGTCGTATTACCAGATACTTATTTTCACAGATTTCAATTCACTTATCCATTGATTGATGTTGGGACAAATGAGGAACTTCGCATGTTATTAGATTAACAAGTAAAATGTATTGTTCCTGATAAATGGTATGCAGAATAGCAATGGAAATAAAAGACTGGTTTATATTACAGTTCAGGTGACTGATAGTAGGAAAGCGGCGATGGAAAATGAGGCAACGTATTATAAAATTGAATCCCTAAGTATAGCATGTAGATAATATTTTGAGTGTTGACGGAGGACAAATTTATGCATATTCCTTATTCAATTCCAAGGAAATACATCATCGATGAGTCAGTTGTCAAAACATGATGGAAATTGCTCATTGTTAATTGAACAAGTTTGATATAATTACACAAGCTAAAGATTTAACTTGAAATTTCTTCGAAGAAATTTATTTTTGCTTATACCTGATGTCAAGTCCGGTATTAAGTATCATGCTTTTATACATATTGTTTTCAATATTTTTGTGTTGAAATAACGTCGTTTCGGTGCTCCGGTAGTTTCTAATTGGATCGTTATAGATGTCGTATACTTTCTGCTAAATCCGTTTTTGGGAGACATTCAGATGAAAAAGTTCGCAAGGATTCAGATAAAAAGCTACTCTACAGTAAAAATTGATAACACAAGAGGAATAATATAGGAATTTTATTTCCTACGATTTTCTATAGCAAGGAATACTTAATTTCGCGAAGAGAAGTTGTCGGAAAGAGTTTCGGACTAAATCACAATCCAGAGGAGACAAAGTACCAAAATGAAAACTTTCGAATTTATACAAGTAAGAAAACTGAAATACATATAGAATTCC